>APFE030815681.1:0-22951 GCA_000404065.3 Pinus taeda
TGGAAATTGTCCACTCTGATGTGTGTGGACCGATGCAAGTACCATCACTTAGCGGAAATAGATATGTTTTAACCTTCATTGATTATTACACCAGAAAGACATGGGTGTATATGCTGAAACAGAAGAGTGAAGTGTTTGAGAAATTCCGCCACTTCAAAACTCTTGTTGAGAAGCAGTGTGGGCATTACATCAAAGTGCTCAGAACAGATAGAGGAGGAGAATACATCTCCCAAGATTTTCTGCGTTTTTGCAGAGAGAATGGCATACGAAAGCAGTTCACAGCAAGGTATACACCTCAGCAAAACAGTGTTGCTGAAAGAAAGAATAGGACCATTCTTGACATGGTTAGAAGTATGCTGAAGGCAAAGCACTTGCCTCATGAGTATTGGGCAGAAGATATCACTTGCGCAGTTTACATCTTGAATAGATGCCCAACTAAAGTTGTCATGAACATAATACCAGAAGAAGCATGGAGTGGTCAAAAGCAAACTGTCACTCACATGAGAGTATTCGGTTGTGTGGCTTATGCACATGTACCGGATCAGCTAAGGAGAAAGCTTGATAGTAAGGGGGAGAAGTGTGTGTTTGTTGGCTATTGTGATGAGTCAAAAGCATACAGACTCTATAATCCATCCACTAAGAAATTGATTGTAAGCAGGGATGTGCAGTTCATTGAAGATGAAGCTTGGGATGGAAGCTTAGATAAGACAGTGAATGTGAAGACACTTCTGTCTCATGAAGAAGAACAGGAAGGGATAGCAGCAAATAATCCTTCCTTGGTGGTTCCTCCTCAACCACAGCAAATTCAGCAAACCACACCACAAGCTGGAATTCGAACAGCCTTAAGAAGTCAAGGCAGTGCTTCTTCAAGCACACCACAGGGATCTGAAATACCCTCAAGTTTGGATGGAACTTCCAGCACACCAAGAAGACCAAGATTCAGAAATCTGAATGAGATTTATGAACAAGGAGAGGTAAGTACCAATACCGGTCTGAATTCATTATTCGCTTTATATTGTCATGTTGATGACCCAGTTCATTTTGAAGATGCTGTAAATGAAGATAAATGGATTGAAGCAATGAATGAAGAAATTGGTGCAATTGAAAAGAGTAACACATGGGAGTTAGTGGACCTCCTTGAAGGCAAAGATGCCATTGGAGTTAAGTGGGTCTATAAGACCAAAAGCAATGCTGAAGGCAAGATTGATAGGCACAAAGCAAGACTTGTTGTGAAAGGCAACAAGCAGCAACAAGGCAGAGAATATGATGAAACCTTTGCACCAGTAGCAAGGATGGAAACAGTCAGAACAATGTTGTCTATTGCAGCACAACACAAATGGAAGATTTATCAGATGGATGTTAAATCTGCATTCCTGAATGGAGTGCTGAAAGAAGAGGTTTATGTTGAACAACCTCCTGGTTATGAAGTTGCTGGCCAAGAGCATAAATTTTGTAAACTGAAGAAGGCTCTTTATGGGCTGAAGCAAGCTCCAAGAGCATGGTACAGCAGAATAGATGCTTATCTGATTGAGAATGGGTTTGAAAAGTGTGATGGTGAACCCACACTCTACATAAAGGAAAATGACAGTAAGATAATTATTGTTGTTTTATATGTAGATGATCTGATCTTTACTAGCAATGATGCTTCTCTCATTGCTGATTTTAAAGCAGTCATGAAAGGTGAATTTCAAATGACTGACTTAGGATTCTTAAGATATTTTCTTGGAATTGAAGTAGATCAAAGTGAAAATGGTGTTTTTATTTCCCAAGATAAATATGTAGAAGCTGTGTTGAAGAGATTTAACATGCAGAACAACAAAGCAGCTGTGAATCCAACTGTAATGGGGCTGAAATTGACCAAAGAAGACAGCAGCAAGGATTTTGATCCAAAATTGTATAAGAGCATAGTTGGCAGCCTTATGTACTTGACTGCAACTAGGCCAGACATTATGCACGCTGTGAGTTTAATCTCCAGATTTATGGAAAGGCCGAAAGAGACTCATTGGCAGGCAGCCAAGAGGATTCTAAGGTATGTGAATGGAACGAAGGGGTTTGGTATTTTATACCCCTCTTCTGAAAGTTTCATGTTGACAGGTTACACAGACAGTGATTGGGCTGGAAGTGTAGATGATAGGAAAAGCACATCAGGATATGTGTTTCATATGGGATCGGGAGCCATCTCATGGGCTTCCAAGAAGCAACTAGTTGTGGCTTTATCAACAGCAGAGGCAGAGTACGTGGCAGCAACAGCAGCAGCATGCCAAGCAGTGTGGCTGAGAAGAGTTCTCAGAGATTTGTGTCATGCACAAGAAAATGGCACAACCATTTACTGTGACAATAGCTCAGCAATAGCTTTGTCTAAAAAATCTGTTTTTCATAAAGGAACAAAGCACATAGATACTAAATTTCACTTCATACGTGAATTGGTTAACAATGGTGAGATTGTTTTGCAGCATTGCAGAACAGAGGATCAGCTAGCTGACATCTTGACAAAACCATTGCCAAAGAAAGGTTTTGATCATTTCAGAAAATGCCTGGGTATGCAGCAGTTGAAATTAAGGGGGAGTGTTGGAAATTAATTCCAACTGCAGATCTGATCTTCAGCAATTAATTTCAGATTGTTCGGTGCCGCAAAGTCACTGATATTTTGAGCATTAAATTCAGAATTAAATCCCCTGCAGACAACCGACTTGTTTTTGCTGAAAAGGCATCACCGCCTTGCATCACCGCCTTCTGCAATAAATACAGAGATAAAGATCAGCAGATTTTTTGCTTAGTTTATAGTTTAATTCAGATATTTATTTTCCTATAAATGTAACGCACAGCAGTTCTGTTTATTAATCAGGCAGTGCAAAAGATTTATGAACAGCAGTTCTGTTTTCTATCTGAGTTTTAGAACAGCAGTTCTGTTTCTGAGAGAAGGTTAGAAGAACAAGTTTGTGTCTCTTCTGTAATTGCACAGCAGTGCTGAACCTGCGATTTTCTGAGATAGAAAATCGATTTCTGGAACTGAAGCGTTCCTCTTTTGTAACAGCTAAGTTTTCTGTATCAGCTTTGTTTACTGTTTATAAATACAAGTTTACTGTGTTGCTGATTTTAAGTTGCTGTTACACCAAGTGTCAAAAACACTTTGATTTCACTCTCCAAGTCTATTAGTGATTTGACGCCTTTTGATTTAGTTGCTGTTACACAAAGCGTCACTTTTCTTAAAGTGCCTTAGCGTCAAAAACAATTTTCTGTTTTTCTGTTTTATTAAAAAAAAGAGAGTGTTTTTCCCGTTGCTGCAACACCACGATCAGCGTTGCTGCAACACCAAACTGTGTTGCTGCAACACCATTTCCAGAAAGCTGTTTTTCTGTTTTTTCTGTGTTAACAAAACAGAGTGTTATTTCCTGTTGCTGCAACACCGATTCCTGTTGCTGCAACACCAAGTCCAGAGAACGAAATTTTTAGTTTTCTGAGTAAAAACAGAGCAGTTTTGTGTTGCGTGTTTGTTTAGGAATTTAGCAGAAAATTCCATCATATCAGAGAGTTGTTCTGGGATGTTTTGTGTTATGGAATTCACCATTAAAATTCCAACAGATAGAGACAAATTTGAAAGCCAAGATAGAACTGAAACCTAGATCGAGCATGATAAACTAATTATCAAAATCAACTAAACTAAGGCGAAGGTGAGGGAGGTTAAACTAGTTAAAGAAAATGAAATAGAGACTTTATGAGAAACACCAAATTACATTAAAACACAGAGGAAGGAAATAAACGGAGTACCAGAAACCAATTTGGAATAGTCAAAGAAAATACCACAAGGAGAAGGAGGATTTGCGTAGCAGCAGCAATATATAGATACTTCGATATATAGATACAAAGGGACAGAGCATATATCTAAATCAATAACCGAATCAAGAAATAGCAGAGAATCTTCTGGAACAGTTCCAGACCAAATCCATTGTGCTCGATCGATTGGATGTAGCAGAGGATCTTCTGGAACAGAAAGAGAATTCATAAAGATCCAATGTGCTCATCAACAGAAAGAGAATTCATCAAAATTGCATCCAACAGAGGATCCTCTGGAATGGAATAAACTAGAGGTCCAGATCCATTGTCATCTTCTTCTGTCAACATACAAATTCTGGGCATTAAATTTTACCTATAGAGACTCTCCACTAGACACCCAAATGGAGGCTCTTCCCAGAAAACATATGACAAACTAAATTTCGTTTTCGTTTAACATAAAGCAGAAATGATATAACTGATTTTTTTTACCTCTTCCGCTTTTTTTGTTTTTTTACAAATTAGCGGATATTTTGGCTTTCTTTGGATTTTTACAGATCAACGGATATAATTTAGACAACACTGCTTTCAGTCCGTTTTTTTTACAGATTAGCCGATATTTCGGCTTTCTTTGGCTTTTTATAGATCAACGAATATAATTTAGACAACATTGCTTTCAGTCCGGTTTTTTTTTACAGATTAGCAGATATTTCGGCTTTCTTTGGCTTTTTACAGGTCAAGGGATATAATTTAGACAACAACGCTTTCAGTCCAGCTTCTCAGGCATTTCCGACAAACTCATGCATCATAGTTATTTCGATTTCAGGGAGTTCTCCCACTCCCACTTCTTCCAAACGAAAACATTTTCAGTCAACTCATCTTTTATTATAAACCAATTAAGCCAACTCATATTTTATTATAAACTAATTAATTAACTCTAAGTTAAAAAAATTAGGTAATAGTAAACTTCCCTCGTATTTGAATTTCCATTATTTTGGATTTTAATTTCTATTATTTTGGATTTTTTTTTTTTAATTATTATTTCTATTATATGTAATTCTTTAACTATTAATTAATAAACTCTAACTCAAAAAAATTAGGTAATGGTAAACTTCCCTCGTACTTGAATTTCCATTATTTTGGATTTTAATTTCCATTATTTTGGTTTTTTTTTTAATTATTATTTCTATTATATGTAATTCTTCAACTACTTATGAAATTGAAATGACATTTCAATTAAAATTCATATTAAATAATAAGTAAATAAACAAAATATTTTAATGTCCATAATAACTAACATAATTTTATTTCAGTTTGAGAAATATAAAATAATTAGAAAAAAATATTGTTGTTTTTTTTCTTTTTAATATTGGGAAGATTTGTAATTCATTTATTTAAAATTATCTAAATACCAAAATTGGATAAAATATTTGAATATTCATACCAACTAATATCTTTCAATTTCTACTCTATATACATATTTAGGCACAGATACAACAAAACAAATATTATGATGTTGATAATATAACAATTATTTCAATGTGAACCTTAAATAAAATAATTTTATATATTTTTTGTAAGAATGTCAAGAACTTCATCATAGCAAAAATGATGTACAAAATTTACACAACCATAATAATGTGGGTTTTTCTAGTGGAACTAGGTTTCGGACCATCTTGCCACCATCTCGAAACCAATAGGTCATTTCTTGGAAGCTAGGGTCAAAGAAATATCTATTGATGGACAAATCCAAAGTTAGTAGCATACATAATTGGTTATCATAATACCAAAAAAGCCTCTTATTTTCCCTAGGGCTAATAATACAAGTGATTCAGAAAGACATTTCAAACATTTTTCTTTCCTTTCGAGGTTGTTGAGCCATCAAGTGTGCTATTGGGCCACAATTGTGCCAGTGCTTCTTTTGGCTCCTCCTGAATGATAAGACAACCATAAGAACTCAAAGCTTGCTATGGTTGTGCCTTATTAACTACTCCACTCACTTGACATTTCAGTTGCATATCATCAATCATGTGACTTAGTTAGTGAAGAATCCACAGTAAAAACCATTTTTCGTCAACGTTTCAAATCTCAACCAGGATCCATCATCAGGACTTCTTGAATGCTTGATAGTAGAAGAGCTTAATTGAGGGATTAAATAGTAATGAGGAGAATAGAATTTGGTTTTGGGATGAGATTAATGTTGGCTTTGTTTCAATAATATTAATTTTTGATTAATTATTGATGAGTTAATTAATTGATTTAAATTATTATTATGTTAATTATTAATATAATTAAGTTTAGTTAACTATTTTTAATATTAATAATAAGTAATTAATTTTATTTTAATATAATAATCTTTATTATAAACCTTTAGTGATTATTATACTAATACTAACATATAAGTATTTGAATTTTAATATATGTTGGTATAATATTTTTATTATTAATATATATTTGTATTTAATGAATAGAAATATTAGTGTATTGTATATTAAAAATCAATATAAAATTGATAATTGATAATTGATAATTGATAATTACTTATAATAAATAATTAATAATAATAATGGAATATTCAAGTCAAGACTTAATAATTAATATAATAATTAAAATAGTAATCATAATAATAATAATTAATAAATAATAATAATTAATAATAATAGTTGATAATTCATGTCAAGTGTTTAATTTTTATAAATAAATAGCTTAACTAATAAATATTTTTATTTTGATGAATAATTACTAATTAATAGATTTATTAATAGCTTTTAATTAATACATCATAATAATGATTTATAATAATAGTTAATGATAAGGTAATAGCTATTATCATAATTACTAATGTAAATATTGTAATTAAGTACTAGTTATTATTATTATTATTATAATTAAATTATTATAACAATGCTACTAACTAATAAATATTAGAAATGGAGAGGGAAATCTACCACTAAATGTTAGGCTTAAGATGTACTGTTGACCTTAATTTCTCTGATTAGGGAAGCCAGCTTCCACTAATCTCCATACCATTGTCTCTGTTTAGATTATGTGGATGTTTCATAATTTCAAGAGCTTTTCTAATCTTTTGTCTATGATGTCGTTCTTCCCTTGTAACAATTGAGGCGCTTTCCAAATAGACATGGTGCTTTGTTTTTTAGGAGTGTTCTGCGAAGGCTGAGGTACGAGACCTTTCATTCCTAATATCAGCTCCATGTTCCTTGAGTCTTGTATGCAGGGAGCATTAACAATTGATATAAGCTGCTTGTGTTATGCGTCTTCCTGGCATGAATTTCCTTGTTATGCGCAGTCCCTTTATCCAAATCCATTGTTCTAACTTTCACTCTGTCTGATGATGAAGAACAACGACTTAGAATGTTCTCATTTAGGTTTATTCTCATGGAGCTTGATCCTTCTGAGTTTGTTGAATTTTCAATGGCATTATTCAGTTTTTCACATTTAAATAAATTGGAAAATTTCTTGTGCTATCTTTTCTGAGCAATGTGTCCTTGTTTAATGGCTTTCAGAGCAGCCCTGGCATCAATAATAGACCAAAGATCTTTGTTGATATTGCTGGTTAGTTTTAGGTGTGCTGAGAACACTGAGCATCCAAGATTATCCAAAGAAGCCCTAACCCTCTTAATTTATGCCGAAATAGAGAAATGCTTAGTTGAAAAAATGCCTTGCTATTAAATTTCTTATGTAGTCTATGATTAATTTCTGTAAATGGGGAAATGAGACTAAAATCCACTGTGCTCGATCGATTGGATGTAGCAGAGGATCTTCTGGAACAGAAAGAGAATTCATAAAGATCCATTGTGCTCATCAACAGAAAGAGAATTCATCAAAATTGCATCCAATAGAGGATCCTCTAGAATGGAATAGACTAGAGGTCCAGATCCATTGTCATCTTCTTCTGTCAACATACAAATTCTGGACATTAACTTTTACCTATAGAGACTCTCCACAAATACACAAGAACCAGACACCCAAATGGAGGCTCTTCCCAGAGAACATATGACAAACTAAATTTCTTTTTCCTTTAACATAAAGAAGAAAATGATATAACTGATTTTTTTGTACCTCTTCCGCTTTTTTTATTTTTTTACAGATTAGCGGATATTTCGGCTTTCTTTGGATTTTTACAGATCAACGGATATAATTTAGACAACATCGCTTTCAGTCCGTTTTTTTACAGATTAGCGGATATTTCGGCTTTCTTTGGCTTTTTACAGATCAACGGATATAATTTACACAACAATGCTTTCAGTCCGGTTTTTTACAGATTAGCAGATATTTCGGCTTTCTTTAGCTTTTTACAGATCAACGGATATAATTTAGACAACACCGCTTTCAGTCCGGCTTCTCAGGCATTTCCAACAAACTCATGCATCATAGTTATTTCGATTTCAGGGAGTTCTCCCACTCACACTTCTTCCAAACGAAAACATTTTCAGTCAACTCATCTTTTATTATAAACCAATTAAGCCAACTCATCTTCTATTATAAACTAATTAACATACTCTAAGTTAAAAAAATTAGGTAATAGTAAACTTCCCTCGTATTTGAATTTCCATTATTTTGGATTTTAATTTCCATTATTTTGGATTTTTTTTTTAATTATTGTTTCCATTATATGTAATTCTTTAACTACTAATTAATTAACTCTAACTCAAAAAAATTAGGTAATGGTAAACTTCCCTCGTATTTTAAATTCCATTATTTTGGATTTTTTTTTTAATTAGTATTTCTATTATATGTAATTTTTCAACTACTTAGGAAATTGAAATGACATTTCAATTAAAATTCATATTAAATAATAAGTAAATAAACAAAATATTTTAATGTCCATAATAACTAACATAATTTTATTTCAGTTTGAGAAATATAAAATAATTAGAAAAAAATATTGTTGTCTTTTTTCTTTTTAATATTGGGAAGATTTGTAATTCATTTATTTAAAATTATCTAAATACCAAAATTGGATAAAATATTTGAATATTCATACCAACTAATATGTTTCAATATCTACTCTATATACATATTTAGACACAGATACAACAAAACAAATATTATGATGTTGATAGTATAAAAATTATTTCAATGTGAACCTTAAATAAAATAATTTTATATATTTTTTGTAAGAATGTCAAGAACTTCATCATAGCAAAAATGATGTACAAAATTTACACAACCATAATAATGTGGGTTGTTCTAGTGGAACTAGGTTTCAGACCATCTTGCCACCATCTGGAAACCAATAGGTCATTTCTTGGAAGCTAGGGTCAAAGAAATATCTATTGATCGAAAAATCCAAAGTTAGTAGCATACATAATTGGTTATCATAATACCAAAAAAGCCTCTGAGGATTTTCCCTAGGGCTAATAATACAAGTCATTCAAAAAGACATTTCAAAAATTTTTCTTTCCTTTGGAGGTTGTTGAGCCATCAAGTGTGCTATTGGGCCACAATTGTGCTAGTGCATCTTTTGGCTCCTCTTGAATGATAAGACAACCATAAGAACTCAAAGCTTGCTATGCTTGTGCCTTATTAACTACTCCACTCACTTGACATTTCAGTTGCATATCATCAATCATGTGACTTAGTTAGCAAAGAATCCACAGTAAAAACCATTTTTCGTCAACGTTTCAAATCTGAACCAGAATCCATCATCGGGACTTCTTGAATGCTTAATACTAGAAGAGCTTAATTGAGGGATTAAATAGTAATGAGGAGAATAGAATTTGGTTTTGGGATGAGATGAATGTTGGCTTTGTTTCAATAATATTAATTTTTGATTAATTATTAATGAGTTAATTAATTGATTTAAATTATTATTATGTTAATTATTATTATAATTAAGTTTAGTTAACTATTTTTAATATTAATAATAACTAATTAATTTTAATTTTAATATAATAATCTTTATTATAAACATTTAGTGATTATTATACTAATACTACATATAAATATTTGAATTTTAATATATGTTAGTATAATATAATATTATTAATTATAAAATAGTATGTGAAATAATCATTATTAGTATAAATTGGTATTTAATGAATAATAATCTTTAGTATATTGTATTAATATTTAATATATAATATATATAATATATGTTAGTATAATATTTATTATTAATATATATTGGTGTTTAATCAATAGAAATATTAATGTATTGTATATTAAAAATCAATATTAATAATTGATAATTGATAATTAATAATTAGTTAATAATAAATAATTAATAATAATAATGGATAATTCAAGTCAAGACCTAATAATTAATATTAATAACTAAAATAGTAATCATAATAATTAATAATTAATAAATAATTAATAATTAATAATAGTAGTTGATAATTCATCTAAGTGTTTAATTTTTATAAATAAATAGCTTAACTAATAAATATTTTTATTTTGATGAATAATTACTAATTAATAGATTTATTAATAGCTTTTAATTAATACATCATAATAATGATTTATAATAATAGTTAATGATAACGTAATAGCTATTATCATAATTACTAATGTAAATATTGTAATTAAGTACTAGTTATTATTATTATTATCATAATTAAATTATTATAGCAATGCTACTAACTACTAAATATTAGAAAGGGAGAGGGAAATCTACCACTAAATGTTAGGTTTAAGATGTACTGTTGACCTTAATTTCTCTGATTAGGGAAGCCAACTTCCACTAATCTCCATACCATTGTCTCTGCTTAGATTATGCGGATGTTTCATAATTTCAAGAGCTTTTCTAATCTTTTGTCTATGATGCCGTTATTCCCTTGTAACAATTGAGGCGCTTTCCAAATAGACATGGTGCTTTGTTTTTTAGGAGTGTTCTACCAAGGCTGAGGTACGAGACCTTTCATTCCTAATATCACTCCATGTTCCTTGAGTCTTGTATGCAGGGAACATTAAAACTTGATATAAGCTCCTTGCGATATGCGTCTTCTTGGCATGAATTTCCTTGTTATGCGCAGTCCCTTTATCCAAATCAATTGTTCTGACTTTCACTATGTTTGATGATGGAGAACAACGACTTAGAATGTTCTCATTTGCGTTTATTCTCATGGAGCCCGATCCTTCTGAGTTTGTTGAATTTTCAATGGTATTGTTGAGTTTTTCACATTTAAATAAATTGGAAAATTTCTTGTGATCTCTTTTCTGAGCAATGTGTCCTTGTTTAATGGCTTTCAGAGCATCCCTGGCATCAATAATAGACCAGAGATATTTTTTGATATACCTTGTTAGTTTTAGGTGTGCTGAGAACGCTGAGCATCCAAGACTATCCAAAGAAGCCCTAACCCTCTTAATTTATGCCCGAAATAGAGAAATGCTTAGTTGAAAAAATGCCTTGCTATTAAATTTCTTATGTAGTCTATGGTTAATTTGTGTAAATGGGGAAATTTGACCATAATCTGGTGCTAAATCTGGCGCAAATTTCCTGTTTTGTTGTAGTGGTTGGAGCCATACAACACAAAACAACAACAAGAATATCAACTGGAAGCAAGTGGCATCAAACGAACTCATGGATTCGAAGGATCAGAATCTGAGAAAGAACATCCAATGAACACATCGGAAAACTAGCTAGCTATTATTGCACCCTCTCCCAACTCTGGAGGTTGGCGAAGATTGGAGAAGAAGAAGGGCCGAAAAATATAGGCTTGCTCGAATTTATTTTTTTCTCTTTAGTAATCCTTTTTTTCCTGTTAATACAAGAACAACCATCTGCATATGCTTCAAGTATCTACAAAATGTAACTTTTTCATATAAATAAAATTACGACTTTTTCTACCGGAAAAATTATATACTTATTATATATATATATATGATGAGTGTGGCCAAACCTGGGGGATTGATGGGGCCAGGGGCCATAGAAAAGTTGCGTAGGACCCAAAAGTTTCTACAAACAGGTGAATGAGATTATTGCCTGAACGATTGTTTTTTCTCAGAAGCTGATTTTTCTAAATATCGAAGTTTGGGAAGGTGGTAGGGGAATGTTGACTATGCATAGACCGCTAGCCTATGCATGCTCATTCGAGTGGTTTCTTTGGTCACTATGGTGTGATAACTTGCATGGTTTGGCACCTCAGTGAGCTGAAGGGTGGTGAACTATCCTTTGGATGGTGAGACATGGTGAGGACAAGAGAACTAGTAAATTTTCTTGCTGTAGGAGTTAAAATGGGGTCGTTTTATTCTCTTCCTTGTTTAGTAAGAAATATGGCTATGCCTCTAGGCCCTAGGAGTTCCTTTGTAAATGGAATTTTGGATGTGGTGGTCATCTGTTCTTTTTGGGTTTCCTCATCTTTATGCTTTCAAGAATTTTCCATGCTCCCTGTCGTCTTTAGTGGTATCTATTGCACGTATCTATCGCCAAATTTCGTTAGGGTTGAGAGATGTAGTTTGAGGTCCCAGGCTCACTACCTTTGTCCTTGGTTTATTGGGGTACTCTATTCAAGAGGAAGTATTGTAATCATGGGGGAGCTTCTTTAGTGATAATTGTTGAAGAATATGCAATCTTTCACAATTTTTATCTTTTTGAGTTTTGTAGCGAGATTTGATTACCGAGATACAACATTTGGGTGGTTGATTGAAACTAGTCTTTGTGTTCTAGATTATATAGTGGAAATCTTAGATGAAGGGGGGCATGTTGTGCAAGTTGGGTGACCTCACAAAGCCCTG
Organism: Pinus taeda; assembly: GCA_000404065.3. Taxonomy (NCBI): domain Eukaryota; kingdom Viridiplantae; phylum Streptophyta; class Pinopsida; order Pinales; family Pinaceae; genus Pinus; species Pinus taeda. The sequence continues at coordinate 12,472 of APFE030815681.1, forward strand.
GTTGGCCATTGCAGGCGCATAGGAGAAGTGGAGGCTGATGGCCGTGTTGAGGCTATTTATGAGCTCAAATTGGCTCATGAACATGTTTCATCACCTAGCCATGTGGAAGCACTGCCATATTTAGAATGTTTGTATAGGTAATTGCAGAGTCTTATCGCACTACTGGTGGAGCTAGGGAAATAGAGAGATGATGACTTGAATGAGGTGATAACATTCATGATTGACTGACAACATAATAAACAGGAAATTTTGGACAACACGACTTCACTTATAACGAGCCAAATATTGACTAATAAGTGACTAGATCATATTGAGGGTCAGATTGACCACCTAGAGATTCATGTTTACGGGGCCCCTAGACCCCCAAACATTTTTAATTCTGGATAGGAACTGATACCCCCTCATAATCTTTGACGAAAGTTATTTTCATATGTATTCTATGTTGGTTTTGGATGCTTTGTGCATTTATTTTAAGGACACAATATAAATTTTGGCACCTTGGTATCACCTTTTGTATCTTTCTCCTAGTTAATAAATTTGGTTGGAATGAGGTCAGGGGAGAAGCATACCTCAAAAAAATTGTTGATGTATTTCAAAGAACTAATAGAATCTATTTGATCGAAAACAAAAATATGAAGGGTAAATTTCTAGTCTGGATTATAACCATAGCTTTAAAAATTTGGTTAGCTTCACGTGTTTCACATATCATCTCATCATAGATTTCCATTCAAAATCTTATGTTGCTCCTTGTTGGAGTTACATTTTAGATGTTTTGTTAAAATTATAAATAGTTGGAGCCTTTAGTGATTAAAAAATGACAAAGTGAATTTGAATATCATTTACGACACTGTATACTACTTTATTTTTTCACATTTTGAAATACTTTATTCGAATTTTTTTACCCTCAATCTTGCTTACTATTTTATATGAATTTTATGGCTGCTCATTTTTGTCTTGTGGAATCATTTCTTGTTACTTTAAAGAATTTATGAAAACGTTCCAATTCACATCATAGAAGTAGTGATATTGGATTATTTCACAACACATTTAACATATTAATCTATTATAACATTAATGATAAATAAATTGTCATATTCCATGTCTTGGTCCATTCCTTGGGAAAATACTGTCACATCCATAGTTTTCCAAGTGATTTATAATCATATCATTTAGATGTCCATGATAGTACTTATTCGCAGTACATGTCAATTGAATAAAAGATTATACTCTCTATATAAATTTGCATTTTACTCATATCTTATGATTGTGGATGCTATTCTTCTTCAATCTAATAATTTATTATACACTCCATATAGATTTACATTTACTTCTCAATTGAAAAAAAAAAATTGTTTTTAATATTGAAAAAAATAGATTTATTTTAATAATTATATTTGAGGTAATTTTTAATGTTATCTTATTCAAAATTTAATTATAAACCAAAAAAATCAAATTTTAAATTATTAAATTTATATAACATGAATTTAATTTTCTTTTTAACACTAAATTTATGAAACAACAAAAAACTATTTTAATATCATATCTAATATTTTAGACATTTTATCGTTTTACATTTACATCCATCATAATTTATTAATTCCATCTCTAAATTCCTAGGTACTTTCTTTTGGCATTTAATTATATAATTATTAATATATAATTTTCAAGAATCAATGGATTTGTGAGCATGTCATCATATTGTTTTTATTTATTTATTTTAAACATATAGCATGCTCTTTTCTATATTTTTTTTTTTAGATTTTATTAAAATTTTATAGCTTTTACATATACAGTTTTGTTTAATTGCAACTTTTTTATCTTTAATTTTTAAAAAGTTTAAATAGAACAAATAATTATAACAAAGTCAATAGTAATTTTTCATTTTAATAACACTAAATACACACATATATTTAGTTAAATTTTCAAATGAACTCAAAAAGGCATCAAGATGTGAGGTTAGGGCTAATCAGTGCTCCATATTATCACGTACAATCCATCAAAGGTATCTTCATGCCAAGACATCATGACGAAAAAAGTGCCCTACATCACCCTTAGAAGAGGAAAAGGGATTATATGGAGTTAACTAGCTCAAGTGTTGGCACTCGAATCTGATGTACAAGCCCTATATTGTAATATTAAGGATGACCATGATCTTCTATTAGGTGGTGATGAGCCTCAACATTGGGGAACTTTATGGACCTTCATACACCTCCAACCTTATTTAAATAAACTCTTATCATAATTCCTTACATATTTTGATTATATTTTGCTTAATGAGATGCATAAAAGTGAGATACATACAAATAAAATACTCGATAAATATTGGATTATCTAAAAAGCCAAGAAGCTTCTTTCATGCCAGAAAGTAAAGTGGAAATTAAATTTTTGTCTTTAAACTATTAGATATATAAAAAAAGTAATGATAATTTCACAAAATATGTGGAATACCCAAACAATAAACAAAGCCATATATGATTCCTAATATCCTATGTTTCTCAAGTAAACATTAAAAAGAAAAAAAAAAACCGCTACTTATTCAATAAACAATGTTAACTTTAACCCAATACTTTTTAAATCAATGATAATTAGATGAAACAAGTCCTTCCCAAACAAATGCCTTATTAGACAATAAAACAAGAACTACAAGTGTTTAAGAGACTAACAATTTTTTTAAATAAAATATACACAAAATTTTAAAATTTAGCCTTTCTCGCAAAAATATAATTTCATTAAAGGAATGTCGTCGTTCCCATGATAATAGATTGCCTACAGTGACCACATAGGAAGGCAGAGCATAGGTCATTTTTCCATACAACTAACTAAGTAGAACATATTTCCCTTTCCTAATAAATATGTTGAAATAAAATACAAGATAAAAAGTGGATTATCTAAAAAGTGAAGAAGCTTCGGTCATACCAAAAGCATAATTGGAAATTAAATATTTTTACCTAAATCATTAGATATATAAGAAAGTAATAATAATTACACAAAATATGTGTAACACCCAAAAATAAACAAAGTCATATATGATTCCTAATATCCTATGTTTCTCGAGTAAACATAAAGAAAGAACATAAGGCTTCTTATTCAAGAAACCACGTTAACTATAACCCAACCCTTTTTAAATCAATGATAATTAGATGAAACTAGTCATTCCCGAACAAATGGATCACTAAACAATAGAATGAGAACTATAAATGTTTAAGGGAATAATAAATTAAAAAAAAAAATTGAACTTGAAAAATGCTTCAAATTCTTGGGCAAGATATCAGATCTAAAGGTTAAAGATATTTCATGTACTTGAATGAGTATATGTGTACATAGAGGAAAGCTTCCTAAATGACTTACCCATCATTTAATAGTAGGATATTAGGTATGTGAAGAGATATGTTCTAGATTCGTGAGACTCTAGCTTTCATTTCCAACAGTGGAGAAGAGATTGATAATTTAATATTTTAATTCAAGACATGAACTTTAAATTAAATTGCATATCTCCACCTCCAACTCCAAATCCTCCTCCTCCTTCTGCTCCACCTCCACCTCCACAACCTTGACCTCCACCACCTACTCCACCTCCACAACCTTGACCTCCACCCCCTCTTCCTCCTCCTCCAGCTCCTCGACTACCTCTTCCTCTTCCACCACCACCACCTCCTCCTCCTCCTCCTCCAAATCCTCCTCTAATACCTACTCTTCCACCACCTCCCTTCCCTCCACCTCCACCTCCAACTGTTCCACCACCTTAACCTATGCCTCCTCCTACCCCTCCTCTACCTCCTCCTCCTCAACCTCCAACTCCTCGACCACCTCCTCCTCCCACTCCGCTTCCTTCTCATCCTCCTCCTCCTCCACCACTTACTGAACATTGACATCCACCTCCTCCACCACCTCCGCCTATGACTTTCCCTCCTCCTCTACCTCCACCTCTACCTCCTCTTCCTCCTTCACCTCAACCTCCACCTCCACCTCCTCCTCCTACTCCTCCACCTCCACCTACATCTCCATCTCGACCTCCTCCTCCACCACCTCTACCTCCACCTCCACCTCCACCTTCTCCACCACCTCCACAACATCAACCTCCACCCCGGCCCCCACCACCTCCTCCTCCTCCTTCTCCTCCTCCACCAGTTCCTCACTCCCCTACTTTTTTATTTTTTAAGTAAAGATAACCCTTATGAAATTTAATAGCAAGCTTGTTGTCCAGTACCACACATATTAACTATGTCTAGGATGACATTCTTCTCCACTCCTCCACCTCCACCTCCCACTCCTCCTCATCCTCCTCCATCTCCATCTCCACCTCCTCCACCACCACCACCTCCACCTTCACTTGCTCCACCACCTCAATCTCCACCCCTTCCTCCAATCCCTCCCCAACCTCCTCCACCTCAAACATCCCCTGAATAACATTGACCTCCACCCCCTCCTCATTCACCTCCACCTCCTCCACCTCAACCATCCCCTTCATAACATTGACCTCCACCCTCTCCTCATTCACCTCCACCTCCTCCACCTCAACCATCCCCTTCATAACATCAACCTCCACCCGCTGCTCATTCACCTCCACCTCCTCCACCACCATCGCCTCCTCATCCTCCTCCACCACCTCCTCTTCCTCCACCTCCACCAACTCAACCTCCTCCACCTCCACCACCTCAACCTTCAACTTGTCATCCTCCTCCTCCTATACCACCTCCTCCATCTCCGCCTCCTCTACCTCTCCCTCTCCCTCTACCTCCACCTCCACCTCTAACCCCACTTGCACATCCTCCTCAACCACCTCCACCTCAACCACCACCTCCTCCTCCTACTCCTCCACCTCATACTCCACCTCCATATCCATCTCCACCTCCACCTCCACCTCCTTCTCCACCAGCACCTCCACCTCCACCTCCACCTACACTTCCTCCACCTCAACCTCCACCCCCTCCTCCACATCCACCACCTCAACCTCCACCACCTCCTCCGCCTCCACCATCCCTTCCACAACCTCGACCTCCACCCCCTCCTCATCGACAACCACCTCCTAGTCCTCCTCCTCTTCCTCCTCATCCTCCTCCACATCCTCCTTGGCCACCTCCTCTTCCTCCACCTCCACCTCCACCTCCTCCACCACCTTCCCCTCCAGATCCTCCTCCTCCTTCTCCTCCGCCTCTTCCACCTCCATGTCCACGTCCACGTCCACGTCCACCTCCCCCTCCTCTTCCTCAACCTTCACTTGTGCCTCCTCCTTCACGTCCACCTCCTCCTCCTCCTCTTCCTACTCCTCCATGTCCACCACCTCCTCCTTCCCCACCTCCTCTGTGCATATTGTCATTGTCATATATGTTATCCTGTTAATGATTTCTACTTTGACGTCTGGGTATTTCATTTTACATAACACCGAGAAAAAGATTTTCCAAGTGAGGTTGCATAGTTTAAATCCTCTTTTTCACCTGAGAATTCCACCATTTGTGTACGACCTCAAAAAAATAGAGAGGAGAGGTGGTTGATGGAGGGTTTTGTAATTATTCTTACTTTCTTTTGTACTTGTCACAACTCATAAACTAGGCAGAGAAATCAATATTGATAAAGGGATTTTGTAATTCTTTCTACATGTTTTTGAACTTGTGATAACTGATTAATTGGACAAATCTATAAATACTAATACTAGTGAATCTCCCTCATGCGTAAGTTAATAGTGCAACAAAGATGTTTCCATGAGTTATTAATACAAATTTCACATAGAAATAGAGCCTAACCCCCATGTGTAAGGATGAACATAACTTATCATGGTGATTATCAAATCATGCATGTTCGTTAACCTTATTGACTATCCATTATTTTTTTCCCTATTATGAACATCATTAACCATCCATTATTGTGTCTAACATGATAAATACAACACATAAGGCACTTCTAGATCATATAACACAAAGAACTATAAAGAAGGGATTATATCAAGGAGACACTAAACTAACACTACATGCGAGTTAAAATAAACTGAAGTTGTATTACTGGCATGGGCAACCTACAACTAATAAACCTAAGCTTCCAAAAGAAAGGGATGATGTCAAGGAAACATAGTACCTATTGAATACCCACTGTTCACAACGAGTCGATAAAAGGAATATACAACATCATATAATTATGAAAATGAAAACCTTATCCTCTTTTAGGTCCACTATTCATGGTGATTCAGTTGAGGGCCCTTCCCTAGATTTCTATGCTCGCATCCTAAGTAGTCTGGTTTGGCCTTCCTTAGAACCGATCATTGGAAATGCCAAAATGTGAGAGCAACAACTTTTCGAAAAGAAAGTTTTCCTCATCTAACATCTTATGGTAGTTAGTTTAGGTAATGGGCTAAATCCAAGGTTGCCTCTTAGTAGGAGAATAGGCACTTATAATGCACATTTGAAGCACTATTTTAGACTAATCAATCCTAATCCGTCAGTATCGAGAAAAGGAGGGCAGATCTAAGAAGTTGGATTGCATTTGAGACAACCTCTTTGTCTTCTCCCTATGAGAATAAAGGTGGCAATGAAGGGTAAACACATACAATCAAAAAGGGGATTTTCGTGCACTTTCAAATAATAATAGCATTGAAACCCTTGGACCTACTAGTGTTCACTTACATAGAAGCATGACCAAGGGTATAACTATCTTTCATATAGAACTAAAATAGTAATTTCATGATAAAAGGGAGGTGAAGCCTTCCAGGGTAAGTCTTTTGGCCCAGAATTGTACCTAAAGAACCTACACATGAAGAGGAGATTAATCAATCAGAGCAAAACCCTCAATCTAAAGTTAAGATTAAAAAAATTCAGAGGAAAAAATCCCAAGCAACACGAAACAGATATTAGAATACTCCTAGAAACATTGAGTTTGTCCATATCAAAGCTTATGCTGAAATATTTCCAAAACGAAATACGCCACCCATCCAAATTAATTTAGGATTTGTGTGTTGATGTGGCTTGTTGTGATAACACTCGTCCAAGCAACATGCATTTGAATGAGCGTCCTCAAAAGTTCCACCTTAAATTCCACTCCTCAAAGATTCCACCTTAAATTCAAATTCAAATTCAAGCACATTCCAAATTTGTGTGAACATTCCAAATTTGCACCCACGTGGATGTATGTGAAAGAATTTCTCGAAAAAGATCTTTTACACAGGTGCCTTGCACTAGAATTTCAAGAAAAGAATCTCAAGATTTTTTTGTTATAAACGTTGATCGGCTCCATTAACGGATAACAGCTTTTTTGAAATACACGAGGGATTTCAAGAAAAGAATCTCAAGAATTTTTTTTTGTTATAAACGTTGATCCGCTCCATTAACGGATAACAGCTTTTTTGAAATACACGAGGGATGGCCTGGGTGGCTTCAAACGAATAGTTAGCAGTTCTTTTGTATTTGCAGCGAAATTTTTTGTTTGTTTGGACGTGTTTTCTCTTGTGTTTGTCAATGTTTGTGTGGCTGTGACTCTCTGTTGGTTCCTCTCTCAATTGCCTCTGTGTTGTGTGTCTGTACCTTGTTTAGGGATTGCCAAATTGCTGGGTTTATTGGGGGTCGATTATTTGATTCAGTTGTGCAGTGTAGTGTATCTTCTTTAAGGTTTCGTTCTTTGTTTGCCTCACTCTTCTCCATTGGCTTACTGATCTGTTTTTGAAGTTTGGTTTACTTCCTGATGTTTTTTCTGGATTGGGTATCAAGATTGAACATTCTAATTTCCTCTTTTAAAAATGTCGATGATGCACAGATCTGTTGCGCCAGAGGGATTCGGAAATCCTGCACTTACATACGATTGACTCAAGAAGGTTCGGCTGGGGAATTTCAGGTACTTTGGATTTCGGGAAAAATAATAATAATAACTACGGCCGTGAGTGATTTCTGATAGTATTGGGCGTACTTTTTGGTTTTGATGAGTGATTTCTGATAGATTCGATTCGATTCGATGTATTCGATGTTTAAATTTCATAATCCTTTGCTTTCTAATTTTTCTGAATAGACCATTAAATTAAATTAGAGTAGCTTTTGGTATACTTATGAATTTCTTTGACATAGTAACGAAATTTTCTTGTGAGTCCCTAACTTTTTAATGGTTTTTTGTGAAGATATTTTTATATTATGTTAAATTTTGATAAAAAATTTGTCACGGTATTTATTCTTCTTTTAGTTTTCAAAGGTCTAACCGATCGGACATCCCATCCGCCCTTCGCTCCGATATCACTTACTTTCATATGCCGAAATTTACTGTTCAGTTTGCCCTTTTTGAAAGTTTTTGGTCAGCCTCACTCTTTTTCCCAATCATATGATCTCTGAATGATCTATGAATGCATGCATGCAGGAGATATTTTATTCTTTCTTTATATTATATAGTTATTTATTATATAATTATTATTTAAATGTGTTGTGTTGAGGGATTTACTGGTTGGCCAAATTAATATTGATATGCGACGATTGAATTCCCTGTATTCTGCTACTTTCTCCATTGGTTCCTCTGCTGCGTATAAACTGTGTCCCTGTTTTCCGTAGAAATGGGCTGGCGCCAGATGTATGAATTCCGTTTACCCGAAACAACCAGTAGCGACAAATAGGTATAAATTAGTTTGGCCCAGATCAATATCTATGATTTTGATTACCGGAAACCGCTCATAGAGTTAAGTACCATTATGTTGACCGTGAGCACTAATAGAAATAAGTATCACAAATAGAAATAATGTCTGATGAACCCTGAGCACATATTCATGATGGTTTTCGCAAGATGAATGAGAGATGAAGAAATTAGTAGTCACCGTCCTTTCCTTTCCTCGCCTTCCTTTAGCAGTAAAAGCCTTCCTTTAGCAATAAAAGTTACGAAGTAGTTGCTTCTCACGGTCATCATCGAGTGCCTCTTCATGGGGAAGACTTTCAATAGCGTGGAATTCTCGACTTCCAATAGTTTAGAATTCTGGTCTTACTCCACTTATTTTTACGGAACACTTCCCATGTTTTAGAATTCTCGTTTTACTTCACTTATTTTTAAGGGAATTCTCGTCGAGTGCCTCTTCCCGGAAAGACTTTCAATAGCGTGGAATTCCATAGCGTCTCGACTTCCAATAGTTTAGAATTGTGGTTTTACTCCACTAATTTTTAGGGAACACTTCCCATGTTTTAGAATTCTCGTTTTACTTCCCTTATTTTTAAGGGAATTCTCGTTTTACTTTACTTATTTATAGGAAAAACTTCTAATAGGGTAGATTAAATATTTAATTTATTCAATAAAAATTTATATTTAATTATTTATTTTTGTAAATTGGTTGATATAAAATAGTTTATTTATTAGTAGAATTGTTTTATTTTCATAAGACATGTGAAATGAATGTGTTTGTTTATTTAAATGTGAAAACACGCTTAAATTTTTTTTTTTTAACTGAAAACAACTTTGTTTTTTATGTGATATGATGGTTGTTGTGTTTTTGCTAATTAGATAATATGTTGTTGACTTTTTTTGCAAGTTTAAATTGTATATGATTATGTATGTATTTGTTTTATTATTTCTTAGGTGATATAGTGATTGTCTTTCTTAAATAATATGATGATTATTGATTTCCAATTCATAAGAGCTTTTTGTTTCCTACATGATGTGGATTATATATGTTAAATGATATGATTATGTTCTTGTTTGTTAAATGACATGCTAAATTAGGTTGTTTGATGATATGATGGCGATAATGAGAGCAAGAGAGATAACGAGCATAAGGGGCAGGAGACAGAAGGCGGGGGTGAGCAAGAGAGGGGTGGCGCTAGGGTGGTACGGGGAGAGAGAGAGAGAGGGAGAGGAAGGGAGATAGAAAGAGAGAGAGAGGGAGAGAGAAGGAGCGGGGGAAGCGGAGAGAGAAGGGGTGGGACGGGGAGGAAAGTATTGACAGAGAGAGAGGGAGGGGAAAAGAGAGAGAGGAGGAGGAGAGGAAGAGATAGGTGGGGGGAGTGAGGGGGAGAGGTAGAGAGAGAGTGAGAGGGGGAGAGGGAGAGAGAGAGACAGAGGGTGACGGGTAGGGCGAGGTGAAGAGAGTGGCAAAGGGGGAGGAAGAGGGGGACGGAGGGAGAGATAGAGGGAGAGAGATAGGGGAGAGAGAAGGGGTGGATGGGGATGGAGGGAGAGAGAGGGGGGGATGGATAGGGGAAGGGAGAGGGAAACTGAGAGAGAGGTGGGACGAGAGAGAGGGAGAGGGAGAGCAGGAGTGGGAGGAGGAGGGAGTGAGAGAGGGGGAGGAGGAGAGAGAGAGGGATATAGGGAGAGAGTGTAGGAGAGGGGGAGCGGAAGAGAGTGGCATTGGGGGAGAGGGACGGGGAGAGGAGGAGAGAGAGGCATAGGAGGCAAGGGTTGGAGAGTGGGAGGGGAAGAGGGAGAGGGAGATTGTGGGAGGGTCAGAGGAAGAGATAGGTGGGCGGAGTGAGGGGAAGAGGTAGAGAGAGAGAGAGAGAGGGGGACAGGGAGAGAGAGAGGCAGAGAGGGACGA
>APFE030815683.1:7304-37946 GCA_000404065.3 Pinus taeda
TGTTGACAAATAAGAGGAGGGGATAGGGAATAGGGTTTGGTAATGTTTTAGGGTAGGGATAATAGGAAAAATGAGAAAAGGGGGGATAGGGAAAAATGGCAAGCAAGGGAAAAATGAGGGGTGAAAATGGAACCTTGGCATCAACACCACAATTATGCAACCCTAGCAACAATGGCTTTTGGTGTTTTCTTGTGGTTGGTTTTATGAGTTTTGTTGCAATTATACATAGCCATGAACCACCATAACATTCATAAAATTTGATGAGCAAACCATGATATAGAGCCTACCTGTCAATTTGAGGGGTTTCATAGGCAACTTGAGGAAATTTGGCACGATTTCGGGCCTTTGTGGGTGTGCGCCGCGCGCCAAACCCAGTGCGCCACGCTTGGTGTGTGCGTCGTGCCCATAGAAATTTTGCACTGTGGGGTGGCTCTGTGTGCGCCATGCCCTCTGTGTGCGCCGCGCGCCAAACCCAGTGCGCCACGCTTGGTGTGTGCGTCGTGCCCATAGAAATTTTGCACTGTGGGGTGGCTCTGTGTGCGCCATGCCCTCTGTGTGCGCCGCGCCCTTCTGTGTGTGCGTCGCGCTCCTGAAAACGACTCCAACTCCCTCCAAACACTTGCTTTGCACTCTCAAACACTTTGCTATGTTTCTCAATAAGCTTGATTTGCATAATGACCTTGATTTTTGTGGAAACTTGTATATAAAGACTTTGAAGTCATGGGTTTAATTTTTTCTTCTCCAAAAACCCACTTTGCTAATGTTTCATTTTGGCTTTTTTCACTGACTTAAAGCAACATTGAATTTCACTTTTCCTTTTGAAATTTTCGGCACTCTTTGCAGGGATTGCATGATAGAGAATTTGGCCACGGAAACCATGATTGCACCTGAAGAAATCAACTGACGACTTTTTTTGAAAATTTTATCACAAATGACACTGTTTGACTTTTCTTCAAAACAGAGTTTTGAAGAACAGTCGAAGTCTATCCACATGACGATGAAACTCTCTGAATCATAACTTTGTACGGGCCTCACTCCAGCCTGCATGGCTTTATTGGACATGGTTGAAGACCAAATTGATTAATCCCTAGACCTAATTATCGAAAATGACTCTTGCGCATTAAAGGACCAGACCTTGACTGTCATGGAATTTAGTGATTATTGACAAAATACCTAAGCCAGCATGATCCAAACATGAGGGGAAATGACTAGCATGACCTTTTCCGTTAGATTATGGCATGCCCCTAACAGAATGCAGCTGAGTGAATGGAGCAGGACTCCTAAAAATGAAATGCATAAAGAGTTTTGATCTCTGACGGAGGATTGACAAGACCGACTCTAACATCAGCTATTGGCCCTCCAAAAACCAGACCGTCAATATATAAGTTTGTACTTGAAGATATTCCAGAGATATCTCTTCCTCGTCTCTACCTCGTTGGGCAACTCTGTCTCTAGCAAAAAGGGGATTGGTTGGCCAGTTTACAGGACTATGGCCATCCCCTCGTTCGGTTTAGAAATGGGTCGAAAGAAACTGGACATCTTCAATAAATGAAAAAATCTATATAAGGTTCTTTGGAATAGAGTATTACACATTCCACTTTGAAACAAAGGAAGATCAAGGCTTAATCTTCAGAAATGGCCCATACTTCATGGACATGTGAGGGTTATACTTAAACAAATGGACCCATGATTTTGATCCTAAAATGGATGTACCCAGTGTGGTGTTGGTATGGGTAAGATTACCTAATCTCCCTCTCCATTATTGGGGCGATGAATTGGTTAAAGCCATCGGGAATGTTGTGGGGAAGTATATTGATAGATGCAACCAAAAGAGAACATGCATGCTTGTTCGAGGATCTGTGTCGAAGTGGATCTAGGGAAAGGACTTCTGGAAGCAGTAAAGATCAAAGTAGATCAATGGATGCAGACAATAGCTGGACTACTAACAAATACCTTTCAAATGCAAGGTATGTCATGAATACGGTCATTTTTCAAATAGATGTCCAAAAAACAAGAAAGTGAAAACCTAGAAGAGTCTGAAGTTAAATGGGAACAAGTAAAAAAGAAAAAATCATCAAATAAACAACCCATCCCCTAATCAAGCCATCCACAGGCTCCTCCAGACCCTTCCCCATCTTCTCCCATCTTAGATAACTACACTCTAATCCCTTCATCTCTCATCAGTCCCAATCCTTTTAGACCCCTTGATGAACCTCCATACCTCCCCTCACCCCCCTCCTCCCCCCCTCATACTTCCCCTTCCCATATCCACACACCCTCAATCCCTATAATACATTGCAACCCTCAACCTCCCTCAATGGACAAAATACTGACAAGAACAAATCAAATGAATCACTCCAAACTCTTGAACATCAAAATAAAGTAGGAAGAAAATCTAACAAAGAGCTTAGAGATGAAGCAACAACAAAAGAGATGGATTTAGGAATGCAGTAGCCTATGGGTTCCTTCTTTGGGAAAAGTTCCAGGAACAATGAGAAAAATAAAAATCAACAAAGAGGGAAAGGTCCCTCATCCCATCAAATAAATAAGTAATGATTGTGATCTCCTGGAATTGTCGTGGTCTGGGAACACCCTTTAAAGTAAATGCAGCAAGAGATATTTTAGTAAAAGAAAACCCATATATCCTTATGCTTAAGGAGACCAAAACAAGTTGTTAGGAATCAGAAAAAATGATAAAAAGTTTTAAAAATTATGAAGGAACAACTCAACAAGCCATAGGGGCCTCAAGGGAATCTACACACTATAGAGGAAAGGAAAATGGGAAATGCTACAGCAAAAAAGGAACAATATTGGATCCAAATAGATCTAAAAGAGACAACTTCCAAAGAGAAATTTTGTATCATCAACATATACGCCCCTAACCACTACAGGGAGAAAGAGCAATGTTGGAACATGGTTCAAGAAACCTTAAATGAAACTCACAACAAAAAATTCATTGTGGGAGGGGATCTCAATCTCATCCTAAATATAGAGGAGAAATTTGGAGGGACCTACCATGCAGACCCATCTAGGGATGCCATTCAAACCATTATGGAAAAATAAAAGTTAATAGACATACCTCCAAATAATGGTAGGTACACGTGGAATAACAAAAGGGTAGGAAAAAGAAATATAAAAGAAAGATTGGATTGAATTTTGGTTCATGACAACATCATCTCCAATTATAATTCAACAAGATCAAGAATCATTCATACTACGACATCTGGCCACAATCCTGTTGTAATCACTCTGGGGCTGCTGGACAACCAAGGACCATTACCATTCAGATACTACCCATTATGGAACAACTACGAAGAATTCAGAAAAATAATATTGGAAGTATGGTCTCAGAAGGTCACGAGGTCGCCCTACTTTGTGTCGGAAACCAAGCTTGAAAATATGAGAAAGGAATTGAAAATATGGGCTAAATAAAATGAAAACAAAAATTAAAAAAAGAAAGACAAAGCTATTAAAAAAGATGGAGAAATTACAAGAGGCAAAAGAAAATAAGGAGGAGGATAAAGAGGATCAACTCTAGGAAAAGGAACTTTTTTGGGAAATATATAGAGAAAACCGGAAATAAGAAGAGGCGAGATTAAAGTCAAGAAGACTATGGTTAAAAGAAGGGGATAAAAACACAATATTTTTCCATAACTCTATGAAAATTAGAAGAACTAGAAATCAGACTGATAAAATTCAAGAAGATGAACAAGAAATTAGAGGAGCAGTGGAATTAAAAAAAGAGGCACACAAACATTTTAAAAATATTCTAACAACAAATGGAGAAGCAGCAGATTATGACCTTTTTTTGCAACATATCCCAAACAAGAAAAACAAAGTGCAAAATGCAGAAATAATGCAAGAAATCTCAGAAGAAGAAATAGAGGTAACAGTTTGAGACCTTCATCCGGATAAGGCACCAGGTCCGAATGACTTCACAATAGAATTCTACAGGCAACATTGGCAGATAATAAAAAATGATTTAGCAAGAATGATAAGAAATGTGTTAAAAAAAATGGGAGGCTCGACCAAATCTTCTTATCTAGCATTAATAACAAAGGATGCTAATCCCTCCACTTTCAGTAGATTTCGGCCAATTTCCTTGTACAACTCTTCTTATAAAATAGTAACGAAGATAATAGCCAACCGAATAAAAAAAATTATCCCTGAGATTATCTCTGAAAACCAAGGAGGTTTTGTACCAAACAGACAGATTATAGATAATGTTTTGGTGGTCCAGGAAGCTCTTCATTCAAGCATGCTAAGAAAAGAAAAAGGAACCATTATAAAATTAGATATGGCCAATGCCTTTGACAGGGTCAGTCTCCCCTATATGATGGTTGTTTTAAAGAAATTCAGTTTCTCAAGTGAAATCATCGAGGTTATTAGTGCTTGCATAATGGGCCCGTGGATAGCACCGATGATAAATGGAAGACCTAGTGATTTATTTCAAAGCTCCAGAGGGCTGAGGCACGGATGACCTCTTTCCCCTTTTTTATATATAATAATGCCTGATTCATTAAGTAGAACTTTGGAAAAGAGAAGGAGAGAAAGAACTTTAATTGGCTTGCAAATCTCTCATCGAGTTAAAAGCATCAATCATTCCTTGTTTGCTGATGATACTTTGTTGTTGGGCGGTGCTTCATGTATAATTGCCCAAAGATTAAAAAAAATCCTTGACAACTTTATGGAGGTCTCTGGTGGCCTCTTAAACAATGGAAGTGTAGAATATATGGCTGGAACACTACACCCCGCATCATACAAAGAATATCTCAGATTCTTGAGATCCCTATTCAGGCAAACTGGAACCATTTCTTCTATTTTGCGCTTCCCATATCCAAAGGAAATCTTAAACATGAGTTGTGGAGCAAAAAAACTGAAAAAATGAAAGAAAATTTCAAAATTAGGGAATGATGTCACTGAACATGGTAGGTAGGGAAAAATTATTTGGAGAATGATAACTAGAAAGGACAGCCGGTGCAAGAAAACCTTGGCTTCGAAGTATATGAACCATCAAAGAACACAATTGTTGGTTGAAAGTGTTCCAATAAGGTTGTGCACGAAAGTTTGGAAGCTTGTTAAGAAAATGATTCCTACTATCAGCAAATACACCTCGAATTTGCCAAGCAATGTTAAAAATATCAAGGTATGGGAACATAGAATATGGGGAAGGAACCTTTAAATTACCTTTCAGGATCTGAAGATATAAAATATTGGATGCAGGACAAAGGCATAACTACCCTACACTCCATATCTCGTTGGGAAAATAGGATTTGGCAAGATTGGTATATACCAAATCTCCCTCCAAACTTAAAAAGTCAATGTGACATCCTAGTGCATTACCTCAAAGGATCAGCCCCAACGAGCATGGAGGATGAAGATACAATAATATGGGACCCAAGTGGAGGAAGCTATACAGTCAAGTCCGTATATAATGCTCTACAAGCTCAACAAAATGAAAAAGATTGGGCACCATGGAAATCCATTTGGAAAATAGAAAGTCTCCCTAAAGTTAAAATCTTCAGTTGGACCCTATTAAAAGGAAAATTCCTCACTGCCGAAAACCTCAAAAGAAAAGGATTCTTTGGCTCGTCAAGGTGTCTAATGTCTCTAAATGAAGAGGAATCTATTCAACATCTATTTTTGGATTGCATATTCACTAGAGAATGCTGGAAGCAACTATCTAGTCCCCCAGAAGTGGAACTCAACTTTTCTAGAACCTTCAATGATTTCTTTATTGAATGGAAGAAAATATACCCATACTCAATGAAGAATAACCAAATCATTAAAAGGTTTTGGGAAGGTTTTCCATTTGTTCTATGTTGGCAGATATGTTTCTCAAGAAATAAAATCATTTTCAAAGACTAGGTTCCAAAAATTGGAAGAGTTCAGTCAAAAAATTGGGGACTCACCTCAAAATTCTTAGATATGAAAGGATTAAAAGCAATTGATAATAGTCTACTACAACAAGAAGAAAGGAACTGGATAAGCAGGGAAACGATAAGAAATAATGGAAATATTAATTGCAGGGATAGACCTACAATTCAGAATTGGAAAATTAGACTAAACAAGGAAGAATTTATAAATTGGAAAGAAAGCTTGAATAGGTTCTGTCTCTTTTTTGATGGGGCCTCCAAAAATAATCTAGGCAGGGCAGGAGCTGGAGGGAACATCATTGAGTCGGGGGGAAAATGATTGTCTCCTTTGAGTAGGGTCTGGGGGAAACCTCCAACAATAGGGGAAAGGCATATAGTTTACTAATGGGATCCAAGATCCTTAAAAAAAAAGGAGATTAGAGACCCAATAATTTTGGGGGATTCAAAAATTATAATCGAATCTATGGTCAGCAGAAGAAACTCCTCAAACGATGCCATGAATCAAATTCTTAAAAGAATAAGGCACAATCTGGCAGGTTTAGGAAACATAACATTCAAGCACATTCTACTCGAAAACAATAGCACTACAGACCACTTTGCAAATATGGCAGTGTCCAGGCCTGAAGGAGAAACAAGAGAAGAGGTGGAGGTGTATCACACAATGATTCCTTAGTGTCTATCCCTTCATGAACATCATGAAAAAAATCACTCTTTCCCATGAAAATATGAAGTCCAAAACAAAGCAGATTCGAAGTATTATTATAAATCTCTGCAAAGATATTTCACAGCCAAAAAAGCACGAAAGTCCTGTGATCTCAATCAAAATCTCTTGCACAAATCATGTCGCAGCCATAGCTCGAAGATCAATGTGGTGAAGCCAATAGTGCCTCCCCAGTTATACACAATTTCTAAGTGGCATGATCCTTACTTTGCTCCCTCATCACCTTTATATCTCGGGTCTTCCTTATCCTTTCGCAGTCTCAGTTTGATCATCACTCATCCTGCAACCCCTGTCTTTCATCATTCCCCTTGCCACTCTGACCCTTTCATCCTTCAAAGTTGTATGGGCACTTCTCTTATTTTATTTCCTACCTTTCTTCAATGTGATTCCTATCCTCCTCTCTGCAATCTGATAGTTGGTCATTTCCTTCCAATTACACTCAACCTTTTGGTCAGCCTTTCACCTCTATTATGTTTGTATTTAGAGTGCCTAAGCATCATAAATCTTGATTCTGGTCCCCTCTTCTCCTTCCAATATTTAGCTACCAATGTAGAAAAGTTCATTTCCGTTTGCTTGTTTCTGCTTCTATCATCCGACCATAAAGGGAAGGCAAAACAGCGAAGTCACAACAAGCAGAAATAAAGGTGTCATTCTTTCAAGGGCAGGGGAAGTTTAGCAAGGTGGTTTACAAGAAGAAATCTCAGGAAGCATCATCATAAAACATAGAACCAAATTGTGTTTCTCAAGAAATTTGAATACCCTACAGAAATGGTGTTCAATCCAATTGAGAGAGCCTCCCAAAACGATAGTTGTGTCACCTGTAGAGCTAATAAGTTTATGATTAGTAAGATAAAAGAAACAATACAAGACCTGAGGTTTGAAATGAAGGATGAGAATGGCTATCTGAAGAGACAATTGGAGAGCCAGAAGGTAGAAATTGCTTCACTCAAAAACAAATGTACTCACCTGGAGGAGACAATTACCTATCTCAAAAACATCACGCTAAACCATGAAGGAGAAAATTCAACTTATCAGAGCGACAAGTAGAGGTCTTAGCAATACCATTCAGTGAACCAACATTAATAAGTTTTTAAGTGTCTTAGAAGTATTTTAGAAGTATGTTATGCAAATGTATTTTACTGTTGTCTTAGTTTGTAAGGAAATATGCTAGAGTAGTAATAGGAATCTCTGGAATTTTTGGAAACATGTCGAAAGGCTTCAGGGACTGCGTTCCCATCCTTCTCTCCTTTGGCATGAATTCAGTCAACATCAAATCTAATAGGAGCTTGCTCCTCCCTCTTTTTTTGGAAATATAAAAATATAACCAACCTTGTTTAAAAAAAAAAAATATGATCCATTTGGAGAACTCTGCCCTTCTCTTCCTAATGTATACAGGTGGGTTGGTAGTGCTGCAAGATTGATCTATGTACCCCTATAGAGGGTTCCTCTGGAACTCCTAACCGCATTCCTCCTACTACCTTGTGAGGGACTTGAGACGTTCCTCTACACTAGACAACTTGTTTGTTGACTCGGCACATACCCTTATGAGCTCCTCAATTTTTATGTTCTCCTATAATATGGTGTCTCGGGTTGTCTAGACTCTCTGCTTCAACATCATAAGAAATGTCTTGAAATGTGTGATCTTTCCCTAAAAGTTCCCTACTGGAAATTTTGGTGCCCTGCTAAATTCCTCTATATTTTTTTGTACCAGATGCTCAACTATCATAGCTCCAACTTGAACATTTGACTAATTCTCCAGAAATGGGTCATCTTGCATACTATATTTGCCATGTTGTCCTGCATGATCATGTCAGTTTATTACTACTGGCTCCTCACTTGATTATGCTTGAATGTCTTCTACCTAGCCTTTTCCGCAAGTGGGGACAATCTGTTGTCCACCCTCTCTGGTTGACAAACATGGATGTATTGGTGGATTTTTATTCACACCTGATTTCCC
The DNA here is from genome assembly GCA_000404065.3 of Pinus taeda. Lineage (NCBI taxonomy): Eukaryota > Viridiplantae > Streptophyta > Pinopsida > Pinales > Pinaceae > Pinus > Pinus taeda. Next base: position 15,859 of record APFE030815683.1, read on the forward strand.
ATACTCTTTATGGATGTCCTCCTTGATATCTATGGACTCAACTACATCATCAGGAGGAATTACCTCCTTCCTTTCCCCTGTATTTGTCAATCTAACTGATTATCACCAGCTTGTCCTGCAAGTTTCCTTGAAACACATCGTGTTTCTGCTCACCATATGTACTTGACAACTCAAATATTTCATAGGTTTTCTCCTAAAAACTGGTGAGCCCAACTATGGATGAATCCCCATGATCTGAAGAAGTCTCTAACTATTCTTCCCTTGTTGCCTTCTTATCAAATGGACATGAATGGTCAAGGTCCCTTGCAAATAAAGCATAGTACTCTCCTCCTTAGTTCATTCTTGCTGTAGATTTTATTCTTGCTTCCTCCATTAATCCTTCTCAACTCCTTCCTAGTCAACACCCTTCTAAGCAATTTTATGTTTTTCCTGGCCAACTTCTCAGCTAGATCATAGGAAGCTGGTGATACCTTTGGTTTCTTCCTCCAAATGGTCAACAATTTGGATCTTAGTATCTTGCAAATGTTAGCATCTCCTTCTAAGAATTGAGACATAACCTTTTGCATGCTTATTTTGACACAATCTAGTTGAGATGATGTAAAGTTGGTGTAAAATTTTTGTAGTAATTGAAAGATTAAGTCGTCGCATTCCAAATTCGACATAGAGGTGCCAAAGCTAAACTCTGCAATGAGTTTTAACATTATGCACTGCTTCTGAAAGGTAGGAAGCCTGATATTATTCAACCCAAGGGCTTCTACTATTAGCGACAGTATATCTCTCATGAGGTCATTATTGTAGGGCAGTAGTGGCAATGTTAGAGCTATGACCGTGTTGAGACAAGAAGCAATTGTGAGTTTGACCTCTTCATAAGGATGTTCCAAAAGTTTGGGTTGTATCAATGCAAGCATGGATGGCTTGAGAGTCCAACTAAGTTTTATGCACTGCTTCTGAAAGGTAGGAAGCCTGATATTATTCAACCCAAGGGCTTCTACTATTAGCGACAGTATATCTCTCATGAGGTCATTATTGTAGGGCAGTAGTGGCAATGTTAGAGCTATGACCGTGTTGAGACAAGAAGCAATTGTGAGTTTGACCTCTTCATAAGGATGTTCCAAAAGTTTGGGTTGTATCAATGCAAGCATGGATGGCTTGAGAGTCCAACTAAGTTTTTTTCCATTATGGTCGCCATACATCAGATAGGCATGCATCTAACTCCTGAAACTTATGAAGGTCTATGATTGAATTCATTACTTGTAGCTCGGATACAAGTGCGAAGAGCTTATCCTCTCTTCCTTGTTTTTCTTTCACCTCCCATGGGTGCTTCAATTGTAGAACAACATGGAATCTGTTCAAGAAAGGGCTGCTATTTTGACCATCATTTTGGTCTAAGGTGCGTAAAGGACCATATATTCTCACTAGTTCATCAAGAACTTTCTGCATGTTTTCCAAAGTCTCCTCAAGACAATCCATCTTTTCAGTGTTTCACATACCAAATTAGGAAAATATGTAAGAATACATGCCTTCCTAAATATTTCACTTTGAAAAATTTGTCCCAACATAGTTGGAGCTAGAAGATATAATATTATATATATATATTATATATATATATCTTTTTTTTCACCCTTTTTTTAACACACAAAAAATTACCCTACAAACAAAATGTACTTGGTGATCTCTTCCTATCTTCTCGTGAAACTCTTGTCTTTCTACAATTCTTAGCAAATCTAGAAGCATTCCCTAGTCTTCCCTTATCCTCACAATTATGCTAGACTTCAAATTTTGTGTTTAGCATTTTGAACTGAAAAATGTCCAAAAGATGGTATCGCTACAAACTTTTGATTTACAGATCGACATATGCCTCCTCAACTTCCGTTGATGGTGAGAAATATTCTGTCGATGGCTGTCTAGATAATTTATTTTTATTTTATTTATTTATATTATTTATTTATTATTATATTATTATTATTTATTTATTTCTTTTTATTTATTAATTTATTATTTTTATTTTATTTATTTTTTATTTTTATTTTTATTTATTTTATTTTTAATTTTATTTTATTTTTTAATTTATTTATTTTTTAATTTTTATTATTTTTATTATTTTTATTTTTTTTCAGTGTGAAAAAATGATATATTCATTCTCAAAAGAGGTACATATTCTTCTTGGCGAAGCACCCAATATAACAACAAGATTAGAAATAATCACTAGTGTAGACCCATAGTCAACGGTCATACATATTGTCCTCCATATAGCCTATCCATATACACAGTCCATAAGCTATATACAATATTCAAAATATCAGAAAAGTCTAATGATTTCAGAACGTCATGCATGGTCTGAAATATTCAAAATATATGTGAAAGACAGAAACAATGTAGATAGTACTAGAAGAATAAATAGACAGTGTAGATCCATCTGATAATCAAAAAGAAAGTAATCAGGGTGAGTTGTTTTATCCTGGCAGTGGAAGCACCCTGACCTCCATGCAGGTGTCTCCCAGCTTGACTTCAATATGTAAACCATCCAGCATGTCCTGTAGACCTTTCTTAGATAGTCATTCCGCAACATGATTGAACTCTATGCCAATATGCTAAATCGTAGAGAGATTGTGTGAATTCCAAAGATATGTAATTTGTTGTAACCAGCCTTGTAGTGAGGGCTTGGTTATTGTTGCATGGCCACGAACAAAATCAATGATGATCTTGGAATCTCCATATATGTGGATAGTAGGAATATTCAGGAAATTAGTGAACTAGAGTAGTCCCCATAATGCCATGGCTTATGCCTTTGTATTTGTGCCAATTCCCGCACCCAGAGAACCCAAAAAGCCTATTGTGGTGAATATAGGACTAGGAGGCCACATCTACATCTACTACTTTTTGATGCACCATCAAAGAAACCAGCAGGGTATATGATCTTCGGGCATTTTTTTTTTTTTTAAGATTTTTTTAGTGTCGATACCAATTTATAGTCCAATAGAGAGTGTGATTTTGATTCTCTCCATCACCTGAGCAATTTTTTCTATGAAACTATTGAAGATGATGTTATTTATCCACCTCCAGATCTCCCAAGGGAAGATAGAAGGAATGTAGTACCAGGTGACATTCTGCTGACGCCACCATTCAAGGCAGTCAGAAATGCAAGTGAATTGTGAGAATTGAAAACCAAAAATGGCAGTAAGATTGTAATTACTCTCGAAAAGGTAATGACTTCAAAATGACTCATCAATAGTTCCAACAGTTAGGTCTTCAGCACACATCCAATATATAAATTGAAGAAATCTTTAATGCAAAGTGGTATTCATCTTCCAACATTATAAGTAACTTATCTAGTATGGTCCCCTACCTTTCTTCTTTTCTCTTAGTAAACATTCAACCTTCTTAACTTTGGAGTTTTCCAAGTATCAAGGTCAATTCCTTTTGTGACATCTTAAATATCTTGATGCAGGAGCATGAGGCTTAATGACAAAAGGCTTCGTATTATTCCAAAAATACAAAAAAAGTTTACAAGCAAAGGAGTGGGATCCTTTAGGTGTTAATTTACAAAGCTTTCTAGTTAGGATTTGAACTAAAATCTAGGATTTGGATTATCATGTAATAAATTCAAGTAGTTAGATGTAGTGGAGATTCTCGAGGAGAATATCATGCAGATTAGATAGGATTAGTTAGTTTGATCCTTTGATTTAGGATCTGGTTGTTAAATGAACCAGTACTTATGTAAGTTCCGAATCATTATAAGGGGATTTTGATTGATTCAGATTGTTTTTCCATATAAGATTTAGTTGCATAAATTATATCTCTGTGTAATTCCATGTATATTTGATCAATCTCGGAGGTGTTTCATCCCTCCGTAATATCACTGTGTATTATTGAAATTCCAGTGTAGCCCTGAAAACTTAGAGTTCTGTGTGATCGTGTTTAATCACTTTTCGTCGTGTATTAACAACTGCGAGGTTTGAAAGTGTACGGATTCCTTGATCGGGCTTGAAGGGCCACACTTATCCTTAGCCATTGATTTTGTTTTCAACGCGTTACGTCATAGACAACAATGAGGGTTTCCCTTGGTGTTAACTCATGTGTTAATAGAAGTCCCACGAGCCATAGGATCTAATGGCCACTGTTATCCAATGGATATCGGGCTTAAAAATGAGTGGACGTTAATCTAAGTACCAGACCCGAAATTTTATAAATTGACGACTTATAAACCTCATCGGCTTCATGAGGGTGGATAATCGTCGTGCAGATTCCCGTGCGGCATCACAGTGACCGTTGGATCACTGAAGACTACTGAGCGTTAGATCAATCTCGCATCGCATCAATCATAAGTAAATAACCCTTTCCCCGAGGAACTTGCGATTGCGATTTGCGAGGTTTTAAGGACTTGTAAGGCACTTGTTGTTGGGGGAAATTAAGCAGTTCTGCTAATTTAGCAGAGGAGATAACTTTGGAGGTAGATGACTGATACTCTGCAGGAAATCCAAGAGGAAATTATGCCTGAACTGGAAGAAATTGTTTCCAGATTTGAACGATTGTCACTAACACCTGCACCCAGGCCACCATTTGTGGTATCAGAGCAGCTTAAAGACACTAAAAAAAGATCTAAAGGATTAGAGAAAGAAATCCACCATGGCTTTCAGAGTTGGAAGAGGACGTGGTAGAACAGGAAGACATGTTGCAAATGCTGAAGTGATGGAACCTATGCAACAGATGCAAGATAGATTAGAAGCAATGGAAACAGGGAGAGATGCAGATGCTGGAGATGTTAGTGAGCCTGAAGTTGAAGTTGCAGAAGAGGAGTAACCTATAGAATTTACTCCTGAGATGAGATTCTTTAAGTCAATGTTGAGATCCACATCTAGGCCCAGAACTGAGATTTCAATTTATGCAGGAGGATTAAATCTTGAGGAGCTAATAGACTAGATTAATGACATGGAGAAATTCTTTGATTATGAAGAAACAAAGGATGAAAAGAAGGTGAAGTTTTCTATCACAAAGTTGAAAGGACATGCATCACTTTGGTGGGATGGAGTGCAGGCAGAAAGAAGAAGACTTGGCAAAACAACCAATTAAGAATTGGAACAAGATGGTGGAAAAACTGAAAAGTAAGTTTCTGCCAAGTGACTATCAACAAACATTATTTAGACAGATGCAAAATCTTAGACAGAGGTCTATGACAATGAAGGAATACACAGATGAGTTCTACAAGGTGAACATAAGAGTAGGACAAATCCAAGATACAGATGAGAAGGTTGTTAGATATGTGAATGGTCTTAGAATGGACATTCAAGATGAGATAAGTGTATTGTCTCCTAACAGTAGAATAGGCTTATCAGATGGTACTGAAGGCTGAAGAAAAACTCATGAGGAAGAAGTTTGCTAGAAATAAAGGTAATTTCTAAGGAAGGGGAAGACAAGGTGGTAGAGGAAGATATACAACACTAGGAGATGGAGTTAGCAGCATCTCAAGTCAGCACGCACCCACAGGAGGTGATGCAAGTGGCAGAGGGAGTTTTTCCAGAGGAAGAGGAGGCAGAGGTAGAGGAAGATAAGTTAGATGTTACAAATGTAATAAGCTGGGACACAGAGCCTATGCATGCCCAGAAAATGCAGGAACACCTCAGAGAAATGCAATTGTTGCTCAGACTGAAGAGGAAGCAGCAACGATGACAGAAGAAGAACATGTACCAGAGAGAGGAGAATCTTTGGTAGTTAACAAAGTATTGCTAAAGCCAGCAAAGGAAGTTGTTGAACCAGCACAAAGGAAGACTTTGTTTAGGGTTGTGTGCAAGGTTCAAGGAAAATGTTGTCAGATGATAATTGATAGTGGAAACACTGATAATTTGGTCTCTACAAAAGTGGTGGGGAAGTTGAAATTGAAGACAAAGAAACATCCAACACCTTACAAGGTGTTATGGCTACAAAAGAGACATCAGTTGTTAGTAAATGAACAATGTGAAATGGATTTGTAGTTGGGAAATTATAAAGACAAAATTTTGTGTGATGTGATGCCTATGGATGTGTGTCATATATTGTTGGGTAGACCATGGCAGTATGACAGAGGATCTATGCATGATGGAAAGAAGAACGCCTACAAATTCAGCAAAGATGGTGTCAATCATACATTACTACCAATAGAAGAAGAAGATACATTGAAGAAACCTGAAGCAAAGACCCTTTTGCTGACTGGAAAGGAGTACTTACAGCAGATGGAGGAAGATGAGGTAAGTTTTGCGTTGGTTTGCAAACCTAAGGTAATAATTCCTTCCACAAAATTTTCTGATTTACCAATTGAAATTCAAGAGATGCTGGACAGTTATTGTGATATCATTGTAGATGATTTGCCTGATGAGTTACCACCCATTAGAAAAATTAGTCATCACATAGATTTGATTATAGGAGAAAATCTACCTAATAAAGCAGCTCACAGTATGACTCCCACAGAGAATGAAGAGATCAGGAAACAGGTTTAGGAACTATTAGACAAGGGAATGGTTAGAGAGAGTTTGAGTCTTTGCACTGTGCCAACAATGTTGAGCCAAAATAAGGATGGAGGTTGGAGAATGTGCATTGACTTGAGAGAAATCAATAAGACAACAATAAAGTACAGATTTCCTTTACTTGGAATTGAAGATTTGATGGATTGTTTGAGTGGAGCTAGATATTTTACAAAGTTAGATTTAAAAAGTGGTTATCATCAAATCAGAATTAGAGAGGGAGATGAGTGGAAAACTGCTTTTAAAATCAATGAAGGATTATACGAGTGGATTTTAATGCCTTTTGGATTGTTGAATGCCCCTAGTACATTCATGAGACTTATGAATGAAGTTCTGAAGGAATTTATTGGTAAATTTGTAATAGTATATCTGGACGATATATTAGTTTACAACAGATCTAAGGAGGAACATGTGAGACATCTGAATTATGTCTTACAGAGGCTACAACAAGAAAAATTACTGTTAAATTTAAAGAAATGTTCATTCATGAAGGAGGAGTTGGTGTATTTGGGCTTTGTTGTTTCTGTTGAAGGGTTAAAGATGGATCCAGAGAAGATCAAGGATATCATGGAGTGGCCTTCACCAAAAAGTGTCTTTGAGGTAAGAAGTTTTCACGGTCTTGCTAGTTTTTACAGGAAATTCATAAGAAATTTTACTAAGATTAATGCTTCAATTATTGACACCATAAAGAAGGACAGACAACCATTTAAATGGACTATTGAAGCAGAAAATAACTTCCAGTTGTTGAAGAGAAAGATTACTGAGAAACCTATTTTGATTTTCCCTGATTTAAATAAACCTTTTCAAGTGAAGTGTGATGCCAGTGGAGAAGCCATTGGAACTTTTTTGAGTCAGTAGGACATGCCTGTAGCTTATTTTAGTGAAAAGCTGAACGAGACCAAGAAGAAATATTCTTCTTATCACAAGGAGTTTTATGCAGTGGTGCAGTCTTTGAAGAAGTGGAGACATTACTTGATGTCCAAGGAGTTTATATTGTATTCAGATAACTATGCATTACAATACATTATGAAACAACCAAAGCTTAACCAGAAGCATGCTAAATGGGTAGAATACTTGCAAAGTTTTAATTTTGTATTAAAACATATAACTGGTCAATCAAACAAAGTAGTAGATGCCTTAAGTAGAAAAAGCATTTTACTTCAAGAAAGTCAAATTCAAGTGTTGGGTTTTGATTTCCTTAAAGAGTTATATGAGAAAGATCTATATTTTAAAGAGACATTTGAAGCTTGTAAAAATCCTGTTTTGTTAGATAGAAGTAAGTGGCTTGATTATTTCCTACAAGATGGGTTGTTGTTTAAAAGAAATCAGTTGTGCATACCAAATTTTTCTATGAGGGAAAATTTAATCCAGGAGAAACATTGTGGTGGACTTGCAGGACATTTTGGTGTAGACAAGACTTATGAGTAGTTGAACAGATTTTATTTCTGGCCGAAGATGAGGACTGAAGTGGAGAAGTATGTGAAAAATTGCAAAGTCTATCAGTATGCAAAAGGAAGAAGCCAAAACACAGGATTGTATGTTCCATTACCTATTCTAGATAGACCTTGGGATATGTTAAGCATGGATTTTGTTTTGGGCTTACAAAAGACTCAAAGAGGAAATGATTCAATTTATGTTGTGCTCGACAGATTTTCAAAAATGGCACATTTTATTCCATGTTATAAAACCAGTGATGCTACTTACATTGTAATCTGTTTTTTAAAGAGATTGTAAGATTATATGGGTTACCTAAGAGTATTGTTTCAGACAGAGACTCAAAATTTGTTGGACACTTTTGGAGGACATTTTGGAAGAAGATTGGAACTAAACTAAGTTTCAGTTCTGCTTATCATCCTTAGGCGGATGGACAGACTGAAGTTGTAAACAGAAGCTTAGGTAATCTTCTGAGAAGTCTTACGGGTGAACATCCAAAACAATGGGATCAAGTATTGGCACGGCTGAATATGCATATAATGACTCTCCTAACTGGAGTACAATGTAGAGTCCATTCCATATAGTTTATGGAATGCATCCAAGAGGAGTGTCTGAATTAAGAAATCTGGGAAAAGCTAAGATGAGAAGTGCTAAAGGGGAAGATTTTGCTTCAGAGATGCAGGCAATACATGAACAGGTAAAACAACAGTTACAGAGCAGCAACATAAAGTACAAGAGTAGAGCAAACTTGAGAAGGGGAGAAGTTAACTTTGAAGTTGGAGATTTGGTTTTAGCACACTTGAGGAAGGAAATATTTCCAAAAAGAGAGTATAACAAGTTAAAGTTCAAGAAAATTGGACCATGCAGAGTATTGAGGAAATTTTCTGCAAATGCATATGAAATTGAATTACCCCCTGATATTGGAATATCTCCAATTTTCAATGTTGCAGATTTGTACAGGTATGAAGGTGAAAATGCAAATGACAACACATAAGACCAAGAGAAACAAGAAATTGATTGGGTAAAACAGTTACCTACAGCAAAGGAATTGTAGCCAGAGAGGATTCTGGGCAAGATATTGTTGAAAAATACAAGGGGACATGAGTATTTTCAGTATTTGGTCAAGTGGAAAGATCAACCAATTGCTGAAGCTACCTGGGTGACAGATGCCATGCTACAAAAATTGGGCAGTTCTGTAGAAGAGCTCATGGACAGAAGCCCATGAAGAATTTTTTCCTCAGGAGTTTGATGTAGGAGCATGAGGCTTAAAGACAAAAGGCTTCATATTATTCCAAAAATACAAGAAAAGTTTACAAGAAAAGGAGTGGGATCCTTTAGCTGTCAATTTACAAAGTTTTCTAGTTAGGATTTGAACTAGAATCTAGGATTTGGATTATCATGTAATAAATTCAAGTAGTTATATGTAGTGGAGATTCTTGAGGAGAATACCATGCAGACTAGATAGGATTAGTTAGTTCGATCCTTTGGTTTAGGATCTGGTTGTTAAATGAACCAGTACTTATGTAAGTTCTGAATCATTGTAAGGGGATTTCTATTGATTCGACTTGTTTTGCCATATAAGATTAGTTGCATAAATTATATCTTTGTGTAATTCCATGTATATTTGGTGAATCCCAGAGGTGTTGCATCCCTCCGTAATATCACTATGTATTATTGAAATTCTAGTTTAGTTGTGAAAACTTAGAGTTCTGCGTAATCACATTTAATCACTTTTCATCATGTATTAGCAACTGTGGGGTTTGAAAGTGTACGGATTCCTTGATTGGGCTTGAAGGGCCACACTCATCCTTAGCCATTGATTTTGTTTTCAATGCCTTATGTCACAGTCAACAGCGGGGGTTGCCCCTGGTGTTAACTCATGTGTTAATAGAAGTCCCGCGAGCCGTAGGATCTAATGGTCACTGTTATCCAATGGATATCGGGCTTAAAAATGAGCGAACATTAATCTATGTACCGGATATAAACTTTTATAAATTGAGGACTTATAAACCTCATCGGCTTCGTGAGGGTGGATAATCGTCACGGAAATTCCTGTGTGACATCATAGTGACCATTGGATCACTGAAGACTGTTGATCGTTAGATCAATCTCGCATCGCATCAGTCATAAGTAAATAACCCTTGCCCTGAGGAACTTGTGATTGCGATTTGCGATGTTTTAGGGACTTGTGAGGCACTTGTTGTTGGGGGAAATTAAGCAGTTCTGCTAATTTAGCAGAGGAGATAACTTTGGAGGTAGATGACTGATACTCCGCAAGAAATCCAAGAGGAAATTCTGCCTAAACTGGAAGAAATTGTTTCCAGATTTGAACGATTGTCACTAACACCTGCACCTAGGCCACCATATCTCCTCCCTAATATCTCAAATCTTGCAATAATATTGATATTTAATAGAAAAGTCCTTCCTCATTTCATCTGATGTTTTGATAAAATTCCCTCCAAGTCCCATGAACTAGTGAAGTGTTGCTTCTTTCAGGGTGGATGGAAATAATTTAAATTTTTTGGCATCTAAGGAGTAGTCATAACTACACAGTAAGACATACAACTCAAAGAGAAAGGTGTTCAAGTCGTCACTAGCTAAACCAAGATTTAGGTAGGGAAAAAGGTCTGATGTAATTCATCTGATCCAATTTATTGGAATCTTGGATTAAAAATTCAAATGTAGTTGGTCCTTTCCACTTAGGCCTTTCCACATCTAACCCCATACCTAAAAATGTTATCCTCGAAGATTTAGATTCATTTGATTGAATGGAAGGATTAAGCTAATTAAAAGCGCTTTCCTAACGATTTTTACTTCTCCTTTAGAATTGGAGGATTCTAAAACAATAGGGTTTATAATTGCATTGGCTATGGATTTAATTTTGCTAGGGTTGTCTACATTGGATGCTACTTGCTCTTTAGGATTCCTCAATTGAGGTTTCTTCAGTTGGGTTTCCCGTATTCCTCCTCTTCCTACCATGATGGAAATATTGTGGGTGGCTCATATTACACTGTGAAAATGAATATTCTCTCTCTCTCTCTCTCTCTCTTAGTAATTTCTCTTCTTATGCATCTAAGATGACCTAATTCATGCTACTTTCTTTGTAGGATTCCTTAATTTAGGGTTATTAAGTTGGGTTCCTAAGGGCCCCTTTATTCCCCTCCTTCTTTCCAAGATAACAATATTGTGGGTGGATCCTACTGCACCACAAAAATGAATATTCTCTCTTTCTCTCTTTGTGATTTCTATTTTTTGCTCTTCCTATCCATCTAACATGACCTAATTCACAAAACCTTGAACAAAGGTTATTCAAGGGGTTGTGAACAATTCTCTAAGGTTTCCTTTAATATGGTACCTTTCTAAAATTGACTTAAGATAGAAATCCTAGTCCTTCGAGTGTCTCCATAGCATGGGGGATTCACTCAATGAACCTCTGACATATCACGTGTGTTCGTGGCATATTAAACAATACCCTTAATTTCACTACACATTGGAAAATACCTCTAAAGTTCATATTATTTAACCCCCTACCAATACGAACCTGATACACCTTCCCAATTTAAAAAACCCCTAATTTCACTAGATATTGTAGGTATCCGTTTTTTCATTAACATTTTTACACCCCTTTATATTTTTTCATTAACTTTGAGGTTCATTTTTTATACCTACCAATATAAAAACCCTTTACACCCTATATATCCCCCAATATATTATGTCATTTTTCGTCAATACATATCCCCCAATCTGAACCCACGTGGTATGCTATTGCTCCCTAGTGAATCCCCGTGCTCCATAGCAACAACACCAAAAATGAAAATGTTTTTGTTTACTTTCTTATTGTTGGAAATGAACTGAAATCACTTAATTATTTAATTTATCAGCTTGGGGGCATCTAACCTTATGAGGAACTCACTGCAATATGCAAAAGAAAAGGGTCAAAGTAATTTAAGATGAATGATAGAAAAGCTAATCTAATTTCTCACAATAAAGAGAGAAGAACAACATTGAGTTTAAATTCATTTGAAACAATAATTTCATAACAAAAGATAACCAATAGTAATCTCAACTTAAGCTATGTTAGTGGCACCCTTCATGCCAAAGTCAATACGAATTAAACACATGACTTTGATTTTTAGCTCTAATGTACTAGGATTATCTAAGAATATAGTGATTTTGTAGCGCATGATTCTACAACAAATGATATCTACAAGAAACAAACAAAAAATAATGTTAGAAAGCAAATGATATCCAAAGAAAAGAAATGCATAAAGGAGATTAAGTGTTGTACATATGTATATTGGCACATAACCATACCTCAAGTGGGCCTTATCCAAGGTGTGGCATATTCATTATCTATGGGGTTACCAGAATAAACTCAATTCAGAACCAAACATAGAAATCTTATATTTAACATAAATATTGATAAGAGTTTGTAGAACAACAAAGAGTTTCACATCCACTTGCTACCCATCTCCTTCAAGGTGACTTAATATTTCTATAAGAATTGAACATTTTCTCACCCTAAGAATAGAGTGGTAGGAAACTTTATTCGAGAAATATGTTTCTTAGTTACAATGGATACAAGATGATGTATCTCTAATGGATGTTACATATATAAACTTATGCAAAATAAATTACTACTGGTTTAACCTTTTAGAAGAAATGTCTAAGTATTTCAATATTCCATCAATATAAATTATCAATACTCCATTTCTCTTTTGCTTCTCCTCAACCTTTGTCCTGACGATGGGTCTTGATATAGACTCAAAACGTTGGCATTCAAAAATGTCTACTGTGGAATTTCCAACATCTTATATTCAAGATTAACCCCACATAAATCTACAAACCCTAACAAACTCTTCAAGTTGAAAATCCATAGGATGTCATTTTGTTATCTTCTTCTTGCATCCCATCAAGGCCTCTAAGGTAAGAACTATTGCTTATTTTTGTTTCAAGTAGGTTTAAGCTGAGTATAATTATAGGCCACTAAAAACACACATCATTCATATATATATTCAAATATTTATATAAATGAAATGATGGTTTTCACAACTATTTTTCTGGTTAATTTTAATCAAGATCCAACAAAGGTTTTTTAAAAATTGAGTTTAAATTGTTTAATTTGCATAATTCGAGTACATAGGGGTGTTTTAGGGTGCTAAATTCATTTATGCATTCAAAAATGTATTTTAAAGAACAAAAATTCTTGAAATTTTATTGTGCGGTTTGGGTGAATTCTTGTGAAAAAGGCTATTTCATTTATAAGTTAGACTTTAAAAATAATAGACATGAAGTTTTCCTTGTCATTAATTATACAATTTATAGTATCAAACACAATCTGTTTTTTTTGGTATATACAAAATTTGATCGTGAATACACATTACAAATGTTGATTATGGAAATATTAATTGTACCAAGGCGCACTACACCCTCGTATATGGGAGATATGGAAATATTAATTGTACCAAGGTGCACTACACCCCCGTATATGGGAGATATGTAGGTGTAATGTAAGAAAGTTTGTCAACATTTTAAAATGTCAGAAAAAATCTATATAGAAAAAAAATGACGAGTTTATATGTTTTAAGTGATATTCAAATTAAAACATATATAAATATAAATGTAAACTCTAAACAAACATCAAATAATCTCATGTAACAATGATCTATGACATCAGTATAAAGTACAAAACCATGGGAAAAATAGATTAAATAAATATAAAGTAAAAAACCATCTATTGTAACCAAGCCATGGCCAATAACGCTTTTCTCAAAAACTACTATTAACATAATCAAATATTTAATTTAATGAAAATTAAAAATTTCATAATTTAATATATTTTAAATTCATAAAAATAACCAATTGTTACTTTGACCGTTAAATTTAACACACACACACACATATATATATATGATTTAATAGATACAAATATTTGTGTATACAAGATCTATTAAACACTCTAACAATAGTTATAGTAAATAATACATATGAAAACGTGCATATGGAAATTGAAACATTATAAATAAGCAAGTCAAAAATGAAACATATAATTTGTAAATAGACTAATAATGAAAGGTTATGATATTTTTTTTTATCAAGATTATAAATTAAGATTATGTAATGTAATTAATAGATGAAATGGTCATTTTTTTTTGTTAATTTTTTAAAAATCCAATACAAAGTTTTAAAAATAATATATTTAAGTTGCTGAGTTTGCAAAGATCAAGTGCTAGAGGGATTTTAGGTTGTAGAATTCATTTATGCATTTAAAAATGTATTTTAAACAAGAAGAAATCACAATCTTGCTAGAAATTATATTGCATTCTAATTAAAAAAAAACTATTTTGTCTTATTAATTAGACTACCACGAATTAAATTTAAGACAATAATAATTCTTTTATTAATTTACAAGTTTAATAATTAAATTATTATATCTCTCTATATATAAAAATTTTAGTAAACATAATACTAATTAAGTATATTTGAGAAATGAAATAAAAACTATAAATTATATTATTTTTAAAACCAGCTTAGATTCATCTGGATCTTCCCAAATGTTGATATGATCAAATATCTCCCAAATGTTGATATGATCAAATATCTTGAGATGCAAACGTCCTTTAAAATGAAAAGAGATTTGATTTATCTTGATACTTGGTATATTTAGAATTAAAATTGATCTAAGTGGGACCTATAGATCTATAAAAATATTGTACTTAATCATGGAGGTATATATATGTTGAAATAATTGCATTGGATTCCCTTTTTCTTATTATTACTATAGTTGTTATGATTGAGTAGTTGGAATAATCCGTTGCCAATTATAAAGTGATATGAAAAAGACATCTATGAATGATTGATGTTTAAGAAATTGTAGTACACATGTGAAAACATGCGATTATATTTTTGTTATACAACTTTTTATTTATATTATATATATTATATTTTTTGTTGTCTCAATTTGTAATTTGAAACAATCATTCAATCGGATGTATTCTCAGATTGCACTGCGAAATGATGGCCAGTTTTCTTGGCATTTTCTAACGTCTGTAATCACAGGCATATACGGAGTGTGGACTTACTTAGATGGCAACTAATTTCCACGTACCTTCAAAGGGCGAAATTTACGGCTTTTTAGACTACGCGCTTTCAAAACTATGAGATTGTCGTTTTCTGAAAGCAGTGTGGAGTAATTTCCAAGACCTTTAACCAATTCGGAATCTCACTTGGTAATTTCCGCATTCGAAGAGTCAAAATAATGCACGGAAAGGGATAGTGCACTTTGTAATTTTTTAATGGTTAAATAATTTAAATATTTAAGAAAAAATTTCTTTTACATTGAAATTTTTTACATTAAAAAACAATTTAAATATTTAAATATCCCAAGCTTGTTAGAAATAGTGTTGAGTGTGCCCCATCTTTAGGATTTTATGGATTTCTTTAGGATTTTTTTATTTGTATCTTTATTTTCTTTTTCTTAAAGTATAAATTGGAAGTTAATGCAAAATGTAAATGTCGTGTTTGTGTAATATGAATTGTGGGTTAATGTAAAAAGTTAATTGTATCTCTTTTTACTCAAGTATTTTTTTCAAGTCATAAAAATATTGCACTTTCCAGGATATAACTTTACCTGTGTTTCATGTATAAACCACTTAATTTCTAGATATTAGTGTCTTATTTTGTTTAGGTTGTGCAAACCATTTTCTAGATCTTAGTGTCTTATCTTGTTTAGGTTGTGCAAACCATTAATGTGTGATGATTACCTCCAAAGATCAAGCAAGTTGTATAAAACAAAATATTTTATGATGTAATGCTATTATGTAATAGAAATAAATGATTGAAATGGTTTTATTGTTTTCAATTATTGTTTACCACATTGTGCTTATGTTAAAATCTATAAAACATACAATACATTTTAGCACTAAACATTTTGTTTGGATGGGGTCCCCTGGGTTAGTTTTGGGTAAAAAAGTCAAAGTTTTGGGGCAAAAGCCAAGTTTTGATGTAAAAAGATGTAAAGTCTCCGCAAGTTGTCGTCGCGGAACACGTAGTTAGTTAAAGAATAAAAAAGGGTTTTACCCTTCTTTTTATGTAACTTGAGTCGGCTTTGAAGATCTACCCATGGTCCGCAGACCATGGGATTGTATAAATAGGCGTGTCTTAGGAATGTCTAAGGCAAGTAACAAGAAGTCTATGGGTACAAGAGAAGAAGTCTAGCACATAAGTAGAAAGTCTTAGAGGAGGAAAAGGCTTTGCAGCTGAGTGCGCAGAGGCCTAGATTAGTGTCCACAGTCGAGTGCACAGATCCCTGCAGCTGAGTACGTAGGGAGGTTTTGACTCTATAAGCTTAACTGAATATCAATAAAGAAGATTGTTGCAGAAATTTTTGTGTTTTATCTATTATCTTCTGTTATGTATGAATGCGCTTTATGTTGTGATGAATAATGGTTTTATGAAATAATGATGTATTGACTGTGAATGGTTTGTAGCCTCACTCCTGCCCAACCTAAGGGTTTTTTTATCACAACAAAAGATAGGAACTCAAGAGGAAGCCCTCGAAATTGCGATGAGATTTCTTGAAACGCCTATCCAGGATGCTTCTTTGAGAGTTCAAAATATTCATCCGGAGTTGCAAACCTTCTGCTTGGAGTTGCAAAGCTTGAAAAGGGAAAAAGCGGCTCGGCCGAAGGTGCGCGAAGAAGTTTGGTGTCTCAAGTATAAAAACCAGGGGCATGATAAAGATCACTGCCTTGTCTTCACGAATTACATCACAGGAGGGGGGCCTATGCCCCTAAGGCAAGAAGTTCCAACAGGACCAAGTGCGGGGCCTGCGCTATGGTGCGTTATTTGTCAAGTATTTGGAAAACATGTAACAAACAATTGTCATTTGCTGCAAAAAATTGTACATACACCATAAAAATTGTTTTGTGACTTCTACAAATCAATGGGCCACGATGAGCGCCACTGTCGGAGCTATGAATTAATGATGGAGAGGATTCCTACGTATCGAATGCAAGCAAAAACTCGGCCTCTGGATCAGGGCACTGGGGGAATGCGTGGAGGATATCAGGGGTGCGAACGAGGTCGAGGGGGAGGAGGACCTCGTAGGGGTCGGGGGGAGGTCATTCGTTACAATTGCAGAACGTTAGGACACTACGCGTTGGAGTGTACGAATCAGACACATCCATCATGTTAGTACTGCACTCAGTTTGACCACACAATCGAAGAATGTCATGTATTGATGGCCAAGGTGCCGGAGAAGAAGGCGCAGCCTCAGCATGCTACCCAGAACTTACAGATGATGAGGGCCGAGCCCCGCAAAGAGGACCCGAATGTGAATATTGTACTGTGGAGCGGGATCGCGACTGGTGATGATAAGGTAAATCAGCCTAAAGAAGGTGGATGGATCCGCAAGGCCCCAGAAAAGGAGGTTGGGTTTGATCTAGAGTGTGCGAAGGAAACATTCATGAAATCAAAGAAAAGCTTCGATGAAGCCTCTACCTCAAGGGGTTAGAATAAACTGCCAGATACCAACGCGCCTACAAAAGTTGACCCCTCTGTGCTTACCACATTCTTGGAAACTTGCATGAAATTATTGCGTGACAACAAGGCTATGAAAGGGCTACAAGAGTTTATAAACAACTGTGTCGGTAAGGATAATGCTCCTGATGGACCGCGAGTAGTTAAAAATATTGGTAAGCATAAGGAAAGAATAGGGCGCGAGATGAGGCTTACCGCACAAATAGGATATTATGAGATGGACCAGGTTATTCTAGATTTGGGGTTTGACGTGAACATATTGCTGAAACAAATCTGGGAGAGAATGGGGAGGCTTGCGCCGCAGTGGTTTCCGATTCAACTAAGTGTGGTGAACCAGCAAGAAGATTATCCCTATGGGACGATTTTATGGAGTTCCCGTAGATATAGAAGGTGTGAGCGCGCTGGCCGATTTTGAAGTAATAGAGATTGTTGATGATAACAATCTATTCCCCACGCTCCTGGGAATTGATTGGGCTATCGACATGAATGAGGTCATTAGTTTGAATAAGCGGACAATGTTGTTTGAAAGGAAATTGCTCCGCGTTGTAGTACCATTGTACCCTACAGAAGGACCACACTATACTGAACCGGTTTGTGACTATGAGGAGAGTGATGATGATTTGGATCAAATCTATAAAATAACAGCGCGAGACCAAGACTAGATTAATTCGACAGCTGATGGATGAATTTCATGGTACTGTGAAAGTTCTTGTACCTCGGATTCAGAGGAAGAGTTAGAACATTGGAAAAAAGGCTGAATGAAGTATCCACATTGCGCTACAACATGATGACCAAATCACTGCGCCATGTGTCGTCGAAGGTAATAAATTTGCCTTATTACGATGGTTTAACTAACGTAGATAAATTTTTGGATGCTTTTGAAAGAGAAGTTCCAGAGGATTACCGCTTTCAGACATTGGACTGGGCACTGCGCGTTACACATGCTTGTTGGTGGGGTATGCACAAAGACAACTTTGATGAGTGGCGCGATTACAGAAGGATGATGAGAATGCGGTTCGGTCATCCTAAAGTACAGATAACCGAGAAGTATGATGGGAGGAATGATCTGCGCGATCATTTGGCCAAATGGACTAAGGTATATGGAATGGAGCTGCAACCAGAATGGGTGCATTTATTCTGTCACACTCTGAACATAATCCCTATGAATTGGTAATTTGGAAACAGAGCTCCGCCACGGCACCATGGAGTGGGATGTCTTAAGAGAAGGGTTCATGAGGACATTTAGCTTTGAAGACAGGTTCGAAAGCATTGATGAGGTGCTGCAGGAGGTTAAGGCAACAATCTTCCAAATCCCACAGGATACTTTGGAATTGATTCAATTAGATTGGAGCACCCATATGTATCATGAACTGGAATTCTATAATATGACTACTAAAGTAGAGGATGAGGATCCAAGGAATATCTATATCCCAAAAGCAGAAGGCCACCACGAGGTTGAGGGATCGCAGATAGAGAATCCAGACATCACCACGCCATTGAAGACTAGGCAAGTAAACATTGGCACAAAGGTGTAGCCGAAGTTTGCGAATATTGGGGATTACTAGGATGATGCTACAGCAGATAAAGTCGTT
Organism: Pinus taeda; assembly: GCA_000404065.3. Classification (NCBI taxonomy): domain Eukaryota; kingdom Viridiplantae; phylum Streptophyta; class Pinopsida; order Pinales; family Pinaceae; genus Pinus; species Pinus taeda. The sequence goes on from APFE030815683.1 coordinate 34,919, forward strand.
GAGTTGCTCTGCGAATATCAAGATTTATTCCCTACAAAATTTTCAGACTTGAAAGGCATCATAAGTGACTTAGGAGTGATGAAGATAACTCTGAAACCAGATGTGAAGCCTGTTAAACAGAGGCCATATTTCCTTAATCCTAAATACACGGAAAATATCCACTTGGAGTTGGACAATATGCTTGAAGTAGGTATTATTGAATCCGTGGAGGAATCTGATTGGGTGAGTCCAATGGTAGTTCCGGAAAAGAAGTAGAAGGACAAAATAAGGATTTGCGTAGATCTAAGAAAGCTTAATGATGCCTGTGGCCATGATCCTTTCCTGACACAGTTTACTGACGAGGTCCTGGACAATGTTGGAGGACAAGAGGCTTATTCATTTACTGATGGGTTCTCTGGATACCATCAAATCAAGATCGTGCCAAAAGACAGGAGTAAAACAACCTTCGTGATGGAATGGGGTTGTTTTCAGTATATAGTGATGCCCTTCGGACTCAAAAATGCTTCGATGATATTCTCTCGCGTAGTCATCGTGACATTCAAAGAGTTTATTCAAAAAAATCTGGAGGTCTATTTCGATGACTGGACAATGTTTGGGCTAGTCAAGCGCCATGTAGATAGTCTGCGTTTAGTGTTGGATATGTGCTGAAGGTATCAGATTGTGTTGAACCTGAAGAAGTGCTTGTTTTGTGTCCCCTTTGAGATTTTGCTGGGTCATGTGGTATGAAAGAAAGGACTCATGGTGGACCCTTCCAAGATTGTGGTAATAATCAGTTTGGGAGCCCCAAGGAGTGTTAAATAATTGTGTGCAACACTGGGCCCTACCGGGTATTATCAAAATTTCATCAAGGCTTATGCTCAGATTACGCACCCATGGAAAAGTTGCTAAAGAAGGACACTAGATTCTATTGGAATGAAGAATGTCAACGAAGTCTGGATGTCTTGAAGGAGAAAATGGTTACCACGCCGATCTTGGTCTTCCCACACTGGACGAACGAATTCAATGTGCACGTTGATGCCTCATGTATTGCGTTGGGAGCAGTGCTGACATAGGCTGGCGAAGGAGAATTAGATCACCCTATAAAATTTGCAAGAAAAACATTGTCAAAGGCTGAGAGGAATTACTCCAAAATAGAGTGCGAGGGATTGCTATGGTGTACGCACTCCAAAATTTTAGGCACTATCTGTTTGGCGTACATTTCAAGATGTACACAGACCACTCCGCCTTGAATTACCTAGTCAATAAGCCTGTTGTGGGGGAACATGCAGATGGTTGTTGTTATTCCAAGAATATGATTTTGAGGTAATTGTAAAACTAGGAAGCTTGAATGCAGGACCTGACCATCTGTCATGCATTGAGATAGGAGCGGAGCCTACTAATTTGGAGGAAGGTTCGCCCAATACGCAGCTCTACGCAGTGCACGTAGCAGATAACCACTTCACGGATATTATCCACTTCTTGACTACAGGGATGGTTCTAGAAGGGTACACTAGTCAACAGAGGAAAGAGGTGGTGGAATGCACAACTTTGTTTGAGCAGGCCATGGAAGTAGGGACGACCCTGCAGGAAGATCTCAACCTGCAAAGATTAAAGACAGAGACCCGCGAGCTTCAGCAGCAGTACGACGAAGTGCAGGCAACAGTGCGCATAGTGGCTACAGCGCAACACCTTGCCAAGTTTCCGGAGGGAAAGAAACTCCTTGCACAAGTGGAAGCCACGCAGAAGAAATAGGCATTCCTTAAGGTGCGGTTGGATCCTTGGTTGGAAGAATCCTACCATGTCTCTGCCAATATACAGGACAAGTTAGCGAACCTGAAGCTTACACAATAGAAGATCAAGCAGGACAATGAGGGGCTAGCCACAGAGCAGCTTGTCGAATAGGTGAAGCAGGCAACGACACAGAGTGCGACTGAAGTAGCAGTGGTGCAAGTGGAGCTGGGAGATATTCGCAGCAAGATCTTTGTGCCAACTGAGTGACTCGAGGGCAAGTTATGTGTTGGGTTGTGTTATATTCTTTCCACGACTAGCCCACATAATTAACCAGGGGGTTAGAAGGGGAGCAAAGCCCCCCCTTTGTTGAGCCAATTGCGTAGCGGGGGAAGTCACAGGGGGTTTGAGTGGTGAAGGTAACCCCACTTTGTGGGGTCTAGGGCAGCAACCCGAAAAATTTTGTTTTTGGACCCTATATTAGGTTGGGCGGACCTACCTATGGTTTTGTGCATGATTTTTTGCACATGGTTTTGGATGCAATGGTTTTCGGCCCATGGTTTTGGACGCGATGGTTTTTTGGTCCATGGTATTGGATGCTTCGGCATGTATAAATATGTATTGTAACATTAAAAGGAATATAATGAAAAATCAAGCTGGTAGTTCCGGTGTTGGGATCTAGGGGAAAATCTGTGTGTATATGTGTTTTGTGTGTTATGCTCTCGCATTGTTTATTTTCTGTGCTTTAGAATTCGTATGCAGGTAATTTCTGTATGGGGTCATGATATTTGTGTTGGGGCCCTATTGGGATGGGGTCCCCTGGGTCAGTTTTGGGACAAATGCCCAAGTTTTGATGTAAAAAGATGTAAAGTCTCCGCAAGTTGTGGTTGCAGCGCACGTAGTTAGCTAAAGAATCCAAAAGGGTTTTACCCTTCGTTTTATGTAACTTGAGTCGGCTTTGAAGAGGGTACAAGCGAAGTCTATGGGTACAAGTGAAGAAGTCTAGCACAGAAGTAGAAAGTCTTGGAGGAGGAAAAGGCTCTATAGCTGAGTGCACAGAGGCTTAGAGTAGTGTCCGCAGCTGAGTGCGTGGACCCCTGTAGCTAAGTGCACAGGGAGGTTTTGACTCTGTAAGCTTAATTGAATATCAATGAAGAAGATTGTTGCAGAAATTCTTGTGTTTTATCTATTATCTTCTGTTTTGTATGAATGTGCTTTATGCTGTGATGAATAATGGTTTTATGAAATAATGATGTATTGATGCGTGACTTTACTTGTTCTACATTGTTATCTGAATGCAATTAATGTTAAGTGATTATGC
>APFE030815692.1:0-15532 GCA_000404065.3 Pinus taeda
TGCACAAGAACCGGTGATAATTCCAAGGCAGCCACGTCTTTCCTTGGCTAAATCACGTGAGAACAAGCTACAATGTGGGCAAACTCATTGGCATAATCAATCCCCTGATTTGTGCAAGATCTGGTGCACAACTATAGTCACAACTGATAGCAATCTGATTCTCTAACACCTGTCCCTGCTGAACTGAACATGCACTGACATGCAACTGAGTTAACTGATGTATTCATTAGTTGTATTATGAGTTAATAACTTGTGAATTAATTAATAACTAATTCACCCAACTCATCTCTAGTCTATTCGCCAGTTAGACTAAATACAACCAGTTTAACAAAGCTAAACTGAACACAACTCCATCAACTGCACCTCCAGTCCACTAAACTCAACTCACTTGAGTTCTAACTGAAGTCATGCATGCAAATATTCAACTAACCCATAAGAACCACGTATTTCCTTCATGCAATTGCATGTGCCACATCCGTAGCTCGAACTGAAGTGCTCCAAGAGAATAAGACAAAGTTTATAGTCCAAATATTATTGTGAGATAATAATATTTGACTTTTCTATTTTTGACAGCCAGTCTAAAAATAGACTTGATCACTCACACTGTGATCACTCACACTTTCATCAAAAATAGAAGTCCATCTATTTTCTCAACTTGATCAATCATCCATAAACAGCAACCTGCAATCCATAGACATGATCCATATGTCTAAAAATAGACATAGTCTAAAAATAGACTTACGCCAAAAATAGCCTGCGGGCCCACTTAGTGAAGGCGACTCCTTTCCACTAAGCTCCATCATCTTGTTGCAATCTCAACAAGCATTTTTTGTTGCACACTTTTCAACAGCCTGCACTAAATCCAAGCCATCGATTTCATTTTCAACGCTTACATCACAGTCAACGACGGGGGTTAAGCCTGTTGTTAACTTGTGTGCTATTTGAAGACCCGCAGGCCGTAGATTTGATAACCTCGTATATCCAATGGATATCGGGTCACAAAATGATCGGACGTTAATCTCAAGAACGGACCCGAACTTTTATAGATCAAGGATTTATAATCCTTATTGGCTCTGAAAAGGCGGTTAAGCGTCGCGCAAGTTCCCCGGTCAATATCATTATAAACCATTGGATCCAGCACGCCTTGATCAAATGGTGGAGGATTGGTGATTTGGTTTGTTAATCGGGTGGATCAACAACCGTCAGATTAAAGATGAGATCAACGGTGGAGAATTAATCCGACAAGACTTGGGACTAAGTGGACCCGATTGAGTTATCAAAAGAAGCAAGAAATGTAACGATGGTAAACCGCGATTGCGATTAAGGTGATGATGTGGTAGGTGGGACCACCCATTATATGTTTTTAACTATTGATATATGAAGATCGATGATGTTGATATCAGAGGACATAGCATGTTATGGGCACGACTTGTAAAAGATCTTTGGAAGCTGCCATTGCGATTAAAGGAAGGACGTGGCATGTAGGATCTTCAATATGGGTATAACCTCTCTTGTAATGCGATTTCCATGAACAATGAATGTCTATCGTATGAATATTAAAAAGGGCCTCTCTGATATATTTTTAATATGCAACACTTTTGTAATTTGGCCTCTCTTCTGAATGAACGTGTCCTTTGAGTATTGGTGAATTCGAAGAGATAGAGGAAGCCGAAGAGTGAGCACAGAGGAAGCCGAAAGATCAACCGAGCAAAAAGGAAGCAAGCGAAAAAGGAAGCCAAAGGTCAAGGGTATCAGGAATATATATAACAGACAACAAGGAAAGTTTAAAGGTTGGTGAAAATGCAAGAAACAGAGGAAGTCGAAGGTCTAGTAGAAGTGGAAGAAGCAGGAGGATAGAAGTAAGTCATAGGTCTAGCGGGGTTGGGAGCAGAGAATTACTACCAAACAGATCCAAACTATTTACAGCAGAGGGTTGGAGCCCTTGGGGTTGGTGCCTTAGAACTGGAAGGATTAACGTCTTGGGAGTTGGTGCTCTTAAATCCAAGGTTGGTGCCTTGACAAGACAGGGTTGGTGCTCTGGATGTTGGAGCCTCATAACAAAAAGGTCCCCATAGTAGTGTTGGCATACTATTAAAGTATAATATAACATTTTACTTGATTATTCCAAAGATTAATATTTAATTAAAAGCAATATTGCTGTATTAATTCTGTGTTTCTATAAAATAAATAATTAACAAAGAAAAAAATAACAATTGAAAATAAATTTGATCACACCCCCCCCCTCAGTATTTCCAACAATTGGTATCAGAGCTAGGCTTCTTCATATCATCCTACCAACTTGAAGACAGATTCTTAGTGATGATGAGAAATCAAGAAGTGTTAGGAAGACCTCTTCTATTCGATGGCACAAATTTTGGTTTTTGGAAAAAGAGAATGTCTTACTACTTAATGTCCCTTGGACCTGAAGTTTGGCATTCGGTTTCTAATAATGAACCTTCAAGTTGTTAGGCTTTGAGTGAAGGTATTGGCTCTGATACCAATTGTTGGAAATACTTGGGGGGGGGGGGGAGTGAATCAATATTCATTTTCAATTGTTATTTTTACCAGTTAAATCATTTATATTTAGAACACAAAATGAACAATAAGAATAAATGCTTTTATTAATATAATCTTTACAATATATCAGGTACAATATATGTAAGGCTCTAACCTGTTTCCAAGCACCAACTTGGTATTTTGTGAGGCTCCAACCTCTAGGGCACCAACCCTATCCTCTCAAGGCACCAACCTCGTGTTTAGGAGCACCAACTCCAAGGACACCAATCCTTCCAATTCTGAGGCACCAACCCCAAGGGCTCCAACCCTACCTTGTCAAGGCGTCAACCTTGGATTTAGGAGCACCAACTCCAAGGACACCAATCCTTCCAATTCTGATGCACCAACCCCAAGGGCTCCGACGCTCTGCTATATATTGTCTAGATATGTTTGGTAGTAATTCTCTGCTCCCAAAATCTTCTTCACTGAGTTTTATCAATCTACAACTTCACTGTAGTCTGCATGCTACATCATTAATGGCAACGTTGTCTCATAGAAGGTATCACCATTGCTCTTCATTATACCCAAGCAAAATCTCCAAGTCCCATTATGATGACTAATACATCATGGTCTTCAATAGTCTCCACACAACTTCAATGTGTCTACAATGAACTGCACTAAGCTCTGCATAGAGACACTCTTTGTTTCAACCTTCTCTCCTAACTGTCATAGTAAATGCTTCGGGAGTGAGGCTTCAGAAGTAATTGCTTCAAGAATGACTTCTTCAGAGGAGTGACTATTTCAGGTTCATATTGTGCGTTCAATTAAAAACAACCCTGTTCATGCTTAGATAATCTTCTTTTTTCCGCAAAGCGTCCTTTTGAATTGTTATCTCAATCACTGTCAAACACAAGTCCGAGCATTTCAATAAATAACCCAGTCAACCAACTGTTCGACCTTCGATTTCCTTCTTCTTTTGTTGGACCTTTCGGCTTCCTTCTTTGCTCGCTCGACCTTTGGCTTTCTTTCTATTGTTCCTTCGGCTTCCTCTATCTGTTCAAGTTCACGAGTTGTGAACTTCTTTATGCTCTATTTTTATGCCTGAGATAGATACTCAGAACTGAAGGGTTTTAACTTGTTTTTATATGAGTTTCACCAATGACCAAAGGACACGTCTTTTGGAGGGAGGTCGACTTATGAGTTCATATTAAAATTATATCGAAGAGTCTTTCGTCCATAGACTTGATTATTCACGAAAACCATATAAGAGAGGTTATACCCATATTGGAGGTCCCACGTGCCACGTCATTCCTTTAATCCCGCAATTGCAACTTTCATGAAAATCGGAGGTTTTACAAGTGTGCACATGCTCTATCCTCCGATATCAACATCATAGATATTCACATATCAACATAGTTAAAACTATATAATGGGTGGTCCCACCTGCCACATCATCACCTTAATCACAATTGCAACTTCCAAAGGTCTTCTCATAACATAGTCAATCCCCTACAACCGACGAAGTGGATGCGGTATACAATAAACTGTTTTTGATACGCTCATTGGGTACACAACTCTATCGCAATCGGCGGTCCATTGTGTCCACACTCTTATCACAATCGACATTTTGACATTTCTTTGAAACGTGTGATTCAATGGATGTGATATGATATTGAGTCATATTATAGTGGTGCAGTTAGGTCTGCAATAATATCACAATCACAATTTTTAATGTGACATCCCTTTATAACTTGCGATATGAAAGTTCTGATAAGCGGATGCGATATTACATTAGGGCTGTTATCATACACTGGTCGGGTCCACATATTATATCGCAATCAGAGTTTTAATGGGACAAACCTTCATAACTTGTGACACAAAGGTTCCGATACGCTGGATGCGATATTAATTAGGGCATGTTGTAATGGGACCATCGGTTCCACAATGCTCCTCCGATATTGCTGTTTTCTTCCTTTAGACTCTTACTCTTGGCTTTGATTTCTTGGGGCTTCTCGTTCCTGTGATTTCCGTTGGCTACTCTTTGATGGCTTCTGATAGCACTTACCCTTGGGCATATGCAATAACTTGCTTCTCTTGCTCCAATTACTTGCTTCTTTGATGGCTTTTGATAAACTCTTCATCTTACTATTTGGCTTCATGATGATTTCTCCTCTTTGGCTTCTTGCTCCTGTTGCTTCACGGATCTACTGCTTCTATTTTTCTGTCTATATATATAAATAATATATATATATATATATATATTATCAATCCAATTCCACTTGGATCCTCCATCTCATCATATCATCATATATCAAACTTTCATCACTATGAGCATTATGATCAATGGGCATTAATGGAAAATCATGTATCAAAGAATTTTCCATCACTGACACTTCCATATTCCACATCAATGACAACCTATATTAAAAATGTCCCCCTTTGTCATTGATGGCAATATTCTATCCCTTTCAACAGTCTCTCCCCCTTTGACATCAATGGCAAATGGGGTGCTCAGGGACTCCCCTTGTCGAAATGCTCCCCCTATCAAACTGCTTCTATTCTTTATGAATAGTAGATCTTCATGGGTATGTTATTCCCCCTGTCATGGGGCTCTTATTTTTACTCAAGATAGAAGGATTGTTGTCTCATAATTTGCTAAGCTATATTCAATTGTGCAACAATCTTCTTTCTATAGTCCTTTTGATGAGCCATGTTTCCTTGTGTTCTAGTAAAAGTTTCTGGAAGTTATCTCTATTGATTGACAACTTTTTGTAAAGCTTCAATTATGTTTGATGCTGCCAATTGATCTTTCTTCAAGCTTCATTCCCAGATGTATCTGTTTGTTTGAAGGTTGCCTCTATTTGTGTCCATAATTTACCTGTTCTCACATTAAATCCTTGAGTCAAGACATAAACTTCTGTAATAACAATAGCATAGTTATTTGCCCTATTTCTCTAGCATTGGATGGCTTTCTCTGCTGCTCCAATTTCTACTGAGTGATCAAGTGGAAAACATCTTCAACAACAGTCTAAAGAATGGTTACAAGATCATGTTATTCAATGTAGTGCTCCTGAGAAATGATCTTTATCAAAGGATGATTGTTAATATAGTTCATCAAGGATTTCATAAGGACCCTTTCATGAATAGCTTCTACAATAATAATCAAGAATCACAGGCTTCCCCTAACTGTATGCATCATCTCTTTTTGGCAGAATCCCATTGTCAAACACTCAGAATATTAAGGATATCTTCATCAAGTTAACAACATATGTTGTTGGCTAGAGAGTTTAGGAGATTTTCATATTGTATTGACTTTCTCCTCCATACTTTTGTAACTTTCTTCTCTGACATGGTTTTAGCTTGTGTAGGAACCCAAGTTAAGTTACAATCACGTGCCATATGACCAATGTTATGACACTTGAAGCATTCTATATTGTTCATGAAAAATAATTCATGATTTCTTCCTACAGAATTGCTTCTCGGAGATTGTCGGGGACCATAATGTCTATCTTTGTGATGAGCCATACAATATTTTGCCATGTGTCCAAAGTTTGTACAAGAATAACAATAACTAAGAAATATACTTTGGTACTTGGGAAAAGAAGGGTTCCTTGATGTACTTCTAAAGTCTTTCTACCTTAAGATCCTTTCATTATAACCATTTCTTCTTGTGTCCTTGACATCATCTCCATTTATTCTTGGAATAGGATTTCCTTCATTGTTGCCTTGACACTTATCCTTGCCTTTACTGGAACTGGGAGCATCAACATTTTCTTTTGGCTTCCTCACATCCTTTTTGTTTGAAGTATGGTCACCCTTGCTTGAGGATTCACCTTCGTAGCCAAGACTGATTTATCAAATGGAGATCTTTGATGGCTGAGCATGTCATCCAAGGCTTGAGAGCTCTTCAATATTTTGTCCATCCCTTCAACATTTTTCCTGAGGGAGACAATCTCTTCTTCCAATATTTCACAATCATTATTATTCTTAGCAAGTTTTTTCTCAATCTATTCCTTAATACATATTGCTTCATTTGCTTCTAATTTAAGGGAGATGATATTTGACTTCATTTTGAAGATTTCTTCATTCTTCTTTGCTAGATTGCTTTCCATTTCTTCCTTGATCCTTGTAGCTTTAAATGTTTTGGCCTTGAGAATGTTGATGTCAGATTTTAATTTGAAAATTTCTCCATCCTTTGCTTTTATTTGACATATCATGGTGTTTCTCTCCTTTTCTGCTTCATCAACCTGTCCTTCTATGATTGGCAATGCTTCCATTGTCTTCTCAGCTCCTTGTGCTTGTTTCCTTGCTTCTAGTTGTGATCTAAGGGAGGAGACCTCTTCTTTGTATTGACCAATCTCTACTTCAAGTTTGTTCAAGCTCTGGTGCCTTTGTTCAAGGTGGCTTGACAAGTTATCTTCTCATTTCTTTGCTTTATCCATTTGATTTGGCATGGATATGAATCCTTCATGATGCTTTTCCTTCTTAAGCTTGGCAAGATCTTCATCCCTTTCTAGTACTTGAAGCTTGACAGGGTCAACTTTATTCCTCGTTTGGTCTTGGTCACTAGCTAGTGCTTTCTTATTAAGTTCCTCGTTTTCCTTTTTCAAATTGATAATCTCTTCCATGGCAGCCATAAGTTTAGTGAGGAGATCTTCTTCAAAATCTTTTTCATTCTCTTCATCTTCTAGGTCTTCTTTAGCCTTGATGTGATCATTCTCATTTTCAGCTTCTATAATGTGTTATAGATTTCCTTCTTGGTTTCCATAATTTTCTTGACTAGTGGTCATGGTCAATGCTCCTTTTGAGTGAAGGTCATGAAGTTTGTTCCATATACCCTTCGCTAACGAACATTTTCCTAAATTGTTCTTTATAGAATCTGGTAGCCCATTCAAGATTGCCTTCATTGCTTTTGCATTGTACTCCTTGTATTCTCCATCCATCATGCTATCAACAATCACCGATTTCTAGATGTCAATGCCTTGAGTCTTTAAGAAATTCCTCATTCTTGCTTCTCATATATCAAAGATTCCGTTGAACCATGGAGCCTTCACAAATTGATTGACTTCTATTTCAGTGGTAGAGGGAGACACATATTTAGGAGGATTGGAGACTTTCTTCCTTGGCTTCACCATTTGTGTTATAATGATCAACCTTCAAATTGTTAGGCTTTGAGTGAAGGTACTGTCTCTGATACCAATTGTTGGAAATACTGAGAGGGGGGGTGAATCAGTATTCCTTTTCAATTGTTATTTTTACCAGTTAAATCATTTATATTTAGAACACAAAATGAACAATAGGAATAAATGCTTTTATTAATATAATCTTTACAATAAATCAGGTACAATATATATAAGGCTCTAACCTGTTGACAAGCACCAACTTGGTATTTTGTGAGGCTCCAACCTCTAGGGCACCAACCCTATCTTCTCAAGGCACCAACCATATGTTTAGGAGCACCAACTCCAAGAACACCAGTCCTTCCAATTCTGAGGCACCAACCCCAAGGGCTCCAACCCTATCTTGTCAAGGCACCAACCTTGGATTTAGGAGCACCAACTCCAAGGACACCAATCCTTCCAATTCTGAGGCACCAACCCCAAGGGCTTCGACCCTCTGCTATATATTGTCTAGATATGTTTGGTAGTAATTCTCTGCTCCTAAAATCTTCTTCACTGAGTTCTATCAATCTACAATTTCATTGGAGTCTCCATGCTACATCATTAATGGCAACCATGTCTCATATAAGGTATCACCATTGCTCTTCATTATACCCAAGAAAAATCTCCAAGTCACATTATGATGACTAATACATCATGGTCTTCAATAGTCTCCACACAACTTTAATGTGTCTACAATGAACTGCACTCAGCTATGCACAAAGACAACTCTTTGTTTCAACCCTCTGTCCTAACTGTCACAGTAATTGCTTCAGGAGTAACTCCTTCAAGGATGACTTCTTTAGAGGAGTGACTATTGCAGTTTCATATTGTGCGTTCAATTAAAAGCAACCCTGTTCATACTCAGCTAATCTTCTTAGATCCACAAAGCATCCTTTTGAACTGTTATCACAATCGCTGTGAAACACAGGTCCGAGCATTTCAATAAATAACCCAGTCAACTGAATGTTCGACCTTCAACTTCCTTCTTCTTCTGCTAGACCTTTCGACTTCCTTCTTCGCTCGCTCGACCTTCAAATTCCTTCTTCTTCTGCTGGACCTTTCGACTTCCTTCTTCACTCGCTCAACCTTCATCTTTCTTTCACTGTTCCTTTGGCTTCCTTTGTCTCTTTAAGTTCACAAGTTGTGAACTTCTTTATGCTCTATTTTTATGCCTGAGATAGATACTTAGAACTAAAGTGTTTTAAATCGTTTTTATACGAGTTTCACCAATGACCAAAGGACACGTCTATTGGAGGGAGGCTGACTTATGAGTTCGTATTAAAATTATATCAAAGAGTCTTTCATACATAGACTTGATTATTCACAAAAATCATATAAGAGAGGTTATACCCATATTAGAGGTCCCATGTGCCACGTCATTCCTTTAATCTCGTAATCGCGACTTTCATGAAAATCAGAGGTTTTACCAGTATGCACATGCTCAGTCCTACGATATCAAAATCATCGATATTCACATATCAACATAGTTAAAACCATATAATGGGTGGTCCCACCTGCCACATCATCACCTTAATCGCAATCGCAACTTCCAGAGGTCTTCCCATAACATAGTTGATCCCGTAAGGTCGACGGAGCGGATGCGGTATACAATAAACTGTTTTTGATAAGCTCATTGGGTACACAACTCTATTGCAATCGACGATCCATTATGTCCACACTCTTATCGCAATCAGCGTTTTGGCATTTCTTTGAAATGTGCAATTCAATGGATGTGATATCATATTGATTCACATTATGGTGGTGCAGTGAGGTCCGCAATAATATCGCAATCGCAATTTTTAATGTGACATACCTTTATAACTTGCGATATGAAAGTTCCAATAGGCGGATGCGATATTATATTAGGGTTGTTACCATACACTGATCGGGTCCGCATATTATATCGCAATCAGACTTTTAATGTGACAAGCCTTCATAACTTGAGACACGAAGGTTCCGATATGGTGGATGCGATATTAATTAGGGCGTGTTGTAATGGGACCATCGGTTCCACAATGCTCCTCCGATATTGTTGTTTTCTTCCTTTAGACTCTTACTCTTGGCTTGGATTTCTTGTGGCTTCTCATTCCTGTGATTTCCGTTGGCTACTCTTTGATGAATTCTGATAGCACTTACCCTTGGGCATATGTGATAATCTGCTTCTCTTGCTCCAATAACTTGCTTCTTTGATGGCTTTCGATAAAATCTTCATCTTACTCTTTGGCTTCTTGCTCCTATTGCTTCACAGATCTACTGCTTCTATATATATATATATATATTCAATCCACTTGGGTCCTCCATCTCATAATATCATCATATATCAAACTTTCATCACTATGAACATTATGATCAATGGGCATTAATGGGCAATCATGTATCAAAGAATTTTCCATCACTAACACTTCCATATTGACATCAATGACAACCTAGATTAACATGAAGAATTGGATCAAATTGAGGAAAATGACACTTGGGAATTAGTCCCATGACCAAAACATAAAAATTTCATTGGGACAATTGGGTTTTTAGGAACAAGTTAAATGAGGATGGACAGGTTACCAAGAACAAGGCAAGGTTGGTTTGTAAAGGATGCACAGGTTGAAGGAATTGATTTTGAAGAAACATTTGCTCCCGTTGCTAGAATGGAAGCTATTAGGATGTTCTTGACTTATGCATGTTCAAGAAAGATCAAAGTTTATCTAATGGACGTGAAATCAACATTTCTAAATGGAGAATTAGAAGAAGCATATATAGAACAACCTAATGGATTTTTACGCATTGACAAGAAATATTATGTTTGAAGGTTAAAAAAGGCGTTGTATGGTCTCAAATAGGCACTTAGAGCATGGTATGTCCGTTTTGACAGGTATTTACAACAACAAGGATTCAAGAAGGGAAGTGCGGATAACAAACTTTATGTAAGGATTGAACATGATAGTTTGACAATTATTGAAGTATATGTGGATGACATAATCCTTGGGAGTAATGATGACAGGTTAAGTAAAAAAATTGCTACAAATATTCATAGTGAGTTGGAGATGTCACTACTTGGTTGGTGAGTTGACATACTTTTTGGGACGTCAGATATCTCAGCAAGACAAGGGAATCTTTATTTGTCAAACCAAATATATCAAAGAAATGTTGAAGAGATTTCAAATGGAACATTGCAAGCCAGTTCTGACCCCAATGGTGACAGGTTCAAAGTTGAGCATAGATGACTCATCCAGAGATGTGGATCAGAGGATGTATAGATCTATGATTGATATTCTTCTATATGTAACAGCTTCTAGGCCAGTTGTGATGCAAAAAGTTGGGAAAGTTGCAAGATTCCAAGCATCATCAAAGGAATCCCATGTCATTGCGGTAAAAAGTATTTTTCAATATCTTAAGGGGACAACAGAATATGTGATCTAGGTGGATATTGGTGGCCACCTACCAATTCCACTTGGACCCACACCATTGTTCCTTTCAATTTTTCAGTTTCCTTATTTGTAGCACAATTTACTATTTTTGGCAGTTTTTAAGGTCCTGAACTTCCAAAGTCGTTTGGAGGCCCTAAACAATTTTTTTTTGTGAAACCTAGGAGCAACATGGGTCCATGGACCAATGCCTTTCTTCCTAAAGTTGTATTCCTCGAATAGTTCTTTCTAACGATGTATTGTGTGCAACAAACAAAGATCGTATGCCAAAGTTATGACCCCGGGAAGTTGATGTACCAATTTACCCAAAACGGGGCCCATAGTTTGGCGTTTCATCTCCTAGGGTTAGGGTTTTGGATGTTTAGGGTTTTCCGTTGTTTCTCAACAATAAATAGGCCTTCGAGCCTCTTTTTAAGAGAGTTCAGAGGCATGTAGCTGCCTCATCTCTTCTCAAAGGTAAGCTACCATCGCCCGAGCTAATTTATTTCCATTTATAGTTGTAAGCATATTTCAGTATTTTACATTAATGAAATGAAGTATTATTTTTGTTGTATCTCTGTATCTATGGTTATCTCTGTAATTTGTTACATTCCTGTTTAAATTCGGATTAGTGGTATCAGAGCAATTTGTTCTTTCTCTATTTTTCTTTGCATGTCCCCAACGAGGTCAGGATATAAGGAGTTAGGGCTTGAACTGGTCGAACCTTTGTAAGACCAACCTCGCAAATCTTGACGGCCTCCCATGGTAGATGAAAACAAAGATGAGGGGGTAGGAGATCCTATCAAAATCTTACTCGAAGAGGCCCTCGAGTTACAAAGGAACGCAATGATAGAAAACTTTGCCCAGATCCTTCAGCTGCTACCCAGGGGAGACACGTCTACTTATAATAGCTAATCTGGAAGCACCACACCTTTTAAGGTACAAGTTAACTTTGACATTCCCATGTTTGAGGGTTAGATAGATGCAGACGCTGTAGATAAATGGTTAAATCTGCTAGAAGGGTATTTCCTATTCATGATTTTTCCGGCCAGGAAAAGATTACTTTTTCTCTTCTCAAATCCAACCTTAGGTCAAGGACTGGTGGGAAACCTACTGCGAGCAAAAGGATGGAAGTATGGCCTCACTATTTTCAGCCGCACCTACTTGGAATTCATTCAAGAATGCCATCAAGGAGTAGTAGTACCCTGTCAAAAGCTATGAGGATAAATACATAAAGTGGACCACACTGCGACAGGAAAGGGACTAAGACGTGCCAGAGTTTACCAATAATTTGCATACCCTTCACACAAAGTTTGGTATCAAGGATTCTGAGCTACATTTGGTACTACAATATCGTGACTGCCTACACAAGTACATCCAAGACGAGATGGAGTTCCTGAACATCTCCTCGCTCGGCATGGCGCAACGATATGCTGTCAAGATCTAACATAAGTTTAAATGGAAGAAGGCATAGAGTACATTGAAAGCATCTCAAGCAAAGAAAAGTCAGAATAATTAACTCCCCTTCTCATTTTCCCTAATTATTCACTAATTTCCCCTAATTACTAAGGTATTTTCTAAATTGGAGGGGCTCAGAGCATTTCTCTGACTTCTGGAGGGACCAGACCCTCGACCCAATAATTTAAAAGCCCTAGGTACTTTAAATAATTCATAAATCATTCATTCATTTTCATAAGTTTTTTCTTAAGTAAAATCCTATTTTACTTAGGAAAATTACATAATGTCTCATAACAACCCTTTTTCATTTACGCTTAAGTTAAGTACACTTATAAATGTTTTATACTTGGTGCTTTTTTCATTACATTACCATATTAATTTATGACTTATTATATAATTCCCGCACAACATTTACCCCTGCCCGTATTATTTAAACATATAAAAAACCCCCAATTTCTATATATATTCCGCCCCTGGTTAGTTATAACCATAATACATCGTTAAATGGGATTAATTAACCCTCACAGTTAATTAACATCCCTTAATTCCCCGCCGCATTAATAAAGGATTAATTAACCCTCATGGTTAATTAAGAACCTCCCCGACCAATCACACCGCTCTCGATATAATTAAATTAACTCCTAATTATGTTGGGCTCGCCTTTGTTAAACTTCATCGCATCGTGCCTCCTGTCAGCCATCTGATCACCCCTTCCAAATCCGATGACTATTATCAATATCATGCACCGCTTTGTGACTGCGCGTTAGCGCGCGATCACAAAGTGGTTTTCACACAGCGCCTTCACCACGCGTTGAAAAACCTATGGAATCGCTAGCTCTCGGTTCATTACCGCCCATCCCCAAAAGTAGTGCGATACAAAACTGCTTATCGCTTTCCTACATACGACAAAAATGTCATTTCATTCCCCGCTGACGTCATCGCCCAAAATCCAAAAACCTCCGCCAACGCGTGATTTTGCAAATAAAACAAACGAATAAGTCATTTTCGCTGTTTCGTACCGCAACCCCGTGCTCCCGTGCAAAGAACGTCGAGGTCAACAGTTCAAAGTTTTCAATCACAAATTTGCTCAAAAACTCACAATCGATGCAGCCCAGAACTTGTTAGCCACTACCAGTACCTGTTATTTCTCTACTCATTCCCCAAAAACAAGTATTTATCCAATTTCCAAAGAAACCTTGCAAGTTCTAAGTTTTCGATGGTAAATTGACAAAAAAGGACCAAAATTGTAATAATTCAGTTATTGTTCTCGTCAATTAAGTTCCCAGATCCTCTATTTTTCCCATTTTCAAAGAAAACCTAAAATTCCCTTTCTAAATCCACGAGAACTAGAAATGGAAACCCCTATGGCTTTGAATGTTGCACCTATTAATGCCCTTTATAAAGATTTGGACCATTTTCCCTTAGTAGATAAAGACTTCCAACTAAGAGACCTTTCCTCTGATAAAAATCAACTCAAAGTCTTTTGCCAAATTAGAGACAACTACCTAAATGGCTCTGATGTCTTGGGACTATGGTAATCCAATCTTCCCAGGTACTATCTCCCCTCAGTTCATGTTTTTCCTGATATAATTCATCAATGCCATGCCAATGATGACCCTACACACAGAGCAGTTATGTCCCCAAGCCAAACAGTTCTCTTCCTAATAATTGCTGAATCCATCAATGAAATGTTGCAATTTCACCCCAATCAAGATCTCACTCCCATTTCCATTGGCTATTTGCTTGAGAAATCAACTCAAGTATCCCAATCAGAACTTAATTGCCTTTGTCAGACTTTCATGCAAGAGAAACATCAACCCTAGGGCCCACCTCCTTATCTGCAAACTTTCTTCACAGATATGGGAAGACTTATTGTTGATATGATATCTTTAGTTATGGGTTTCAACACTAGTGAATTTGTTCATGAGGTAACCATAGTGTTATTGTCAATCTTTATTCTTGGACAACCCCCTGTTGTTAAATATGATTATGCCTCCCATGTTGCTGACAAAATTCATGAATAGCTCATGAGACTGGACAATGAAGGAGTTTTCAAATATACCACCTTTATATATCATATCTTGCTTTATTATCAGTTAGAAAATTTCCCTTTCCCTATCATGAAGCTTGATACCAAAGGCAATCCAAGGTGTGTTATCTTTTGGACTTCCATTTTCCCTAAAACATACGAGTCACCTTACTCCTATAATGAGTTCATTGATCAATTTGTTCATCTAGCAACCACCTTATTGACAAGAGTTTCCCCTCCTAGGATCAATGGTGATATTAAGAAGATCCTCCAACTTTCCAAGAAGTACAAGATAGGTGATTGGTATTTATACAAAAACCATACAGAAATTAGGATCTATGGGTGTGAACTTTGTCCTTTCAAGTTACCAAAGTATGTTCCATTGAGACTATTTGCATTGGAATATTTCAGACAAATGATAAATTCAGATTTGGTCCACTTTTACAATGCCAAAAAGAAAGCTCAACTCAGGATCAAAAATCAGTTAGGCCCTTTTGTCTGTAACACTAGGGAAGCATGGAGAGAAGCAGAGAGAATTCTAGAAGATCACTTTAAGTTGCACAAAAGTTTTGGGTGGATGCCATATGACCCAAATAGCTTTATCTGTAATAGAAAAATGAAGCACAGGTTGTCACCATATATACACCATAGAATCTCAGATATTGAACAATTTGCCAATATGGATGAATGGAGGGAATGGACCCTAGTAGAAAATGATAGTGAATAGGTCAATATAGAGAATGTTATGAAATATTTTGAGAAAACACCCGACCTGGATTCTTTTGGGCAGATACGACTTGAATCTTTTCAAAGGTCAGGGGTTAGTGCCTTTACAATTGGAACATCTCAGCAGCCTTCACAGGATACTAGCACACCAGCTACAAAAACATCCAAGGGAAAGGAACCAGAGACCAGTAGTCAAGCTACAAAGCAATCTACAATGTCAAAACAACCAAAAACTCCTAAGGAATAGGCCCAAATGCACACTT
>APFE030815718.1:7366-18713 GCA_000404065.3 Pinus taeda
GCCCACCTGCAATCAGAGAGGGCTCTCTCTTAATGATTTAGCTTTGTTGATGATGATTTTAGGCTAGTTATTGGGTTCAATGGGTTTTTTTTGGGTTTGGTTGGCGTTTGAATGGAAGGAAGATGCATTCAAGCAGAGAGGCACGCATAGGGTGGTAAGTTTCAAACCATTGGGCATGGAGTCAAGGAGTGGGGCCGCAGGTAGGCTTTCTTGATCACAAGGGGAATATGGAGCAGGGTAGCTGTACATGAAACAACCTTCAAGCTAAAGAGATGGGGTGAAATGTAAGGAATGAGAGGCAATTAAGAATCTCTCAAACAGCTTAACAGAGGGAAGGAGAATGAACTCTATCTAGGGGCAGTTAAGAATCCCTAGATAATTGTCATACATGGTGAATCAAGGCAAATATGAGCCAGATGGAATTCATTTTTATGCCTAAAACAAATGAAAACATAAAGAAACAGCAGAAATTGAGCATAGAGTGCAATTAAACAAGTTCTAAGCTATTCTTTCTTTCTGCTGCTTAGATAATGATATATGAATGGAAGAACAGAGGTGAGAAGCACTTATTGAGTCATGTATCAGTACAAGAATTCCATAGTCACTCTTCAACCATTAAACACAGTTCACAGTTCATTCTCCGAGCTCTTAAGCAATATTTTATTATAGAAATTATCACATATATAGTGCGAGTCTCTGCTCAGGCAAAACATCAAACCAACAAAGACCAACCCTCTTTACATTGTTCAGGGTGGTATATATAGGTAAAATATACAAAAGTATTTATTACAGCTGACCTAAACAGGTATGCGGGAAAGCTCTTTAACAACCTAACTTATGCTGGAATTAAATGCAAGAAAACATCCTTTGGGCTGCGTCAGAGGCAGCTGGATCAAAATGAATTAATACGGTGTCTTTGGTGACCTGGTTCAGTGGTTCTGCAATAACTGTGCATTGAGATCTAATCCGTTGAATTCATGTGAGTTTTAATGTGCAGTCATTGTGATGATGCGCTTTGAATGGTTCCTTAACTGCTTTCTTGACTTTCAAGGTTTTCTTTTAATGTTCCATTCACCTCGAGCCCTGAGAAGATCTTCGCTGATACACTTCGCCGCAACACTGATACTCTTCAACATGGTTTTTGGCTTCACATCTCCTCTGATACTCTTTAATATCTCCACCGGGTCTCTCTCTTTCTTTTGATACGCTAAAATTTGCAAAATCGGGCCTTTTCTGCCTTTTACGGTGCAAAAATGGCTGAGGAATCAAAAGATTCCCCTCTTTGGCCCATTACCCATAGCGATGCGTGATTAGCACTAAGCGTTAATCGCGCATCAAAAACTGCCCCTGTTTCTCATTCCGGGCTTCCGAAGCTTAGATTTTGCACTTGCGCATTTTTTCAGCTGCTGACGTCAGCAGTACAGCGGATGACGTAAACATGACGTCAGTAGTGGGGTCCTGTGGTACGGTGATGACGTCACCATGATGACGTCAGCAAGGTGACGTGGCAGTATGGCAGGGTGATGTCGTGGCAGTACGGTGGAAGGAGGCCGATGTAGGAAGGAAGAGGTGAGGTGGAGGCGATGTGGCAGGTGACGTGGCGCTCATGTCACACGAGGGGAGGGCGGTTTTGGGTTTGCGTCGGATTGCCTTTGGTACAGGAGCGGTATTTGTCAGGGGTGGCCTGATGCAATGAACAACCGAGAGCTGTCCCGGTGTACAACAGGAAAACCATTGTCCATCGGGTGCTATCGCACCGTTAAGTAAGGGCGCCCGATATGCATGAGGGCCGTCGGATCTAGGAGAGGCAATCCGACGGTGGACGGGAGGAGAAGATGCACGGGTTTTAGTGAAACAGCGCGCGCGTTAAACCATAAATTATTTGCGGTCGCGGGTGGGTTTGGAATTTAGGTTAACGATTAATATGTCTCGACGGTTTGGTTATTTATTAATCAAACATTAATAAATCCAAAAAATGTAATGCGTGGGGGTTGGTTAATGCATTTGGAGGGGGTTTTTTGTGTTTTGGAAGGAGTCCAAACACCTCGGAGGGGAAATTCATGCAGAAATGAGGGTTCTTACTAAGATCCAGGTGAACTTAGTAATTCCCAAGGGGATATTTATGGTTATGTTTCAACCAGAGGGAGGGGATATTTACATAGGGGAATTATTACCATAGTTTTTAGTAGGAGGAAGGTTAATAGATAGGGATTTACATAATAATGTCAAGAGTTAATATGAAAATGACAAGAAAGCGCTAAGTCTGAGAGATCTTAGGCTCTAAAGTGGATATAGAACTTTGTAGAGAAAGTATGGACCCTCCTTGAGTAAAGCAGATCTTTACCAAGGCAAATGATATGGAAAATGATGAAACTAAGAGATATCAAGCAAATCTTGACCTCTTTAGGGGAATTTAGTACTATTTAAGGAAGGGGAAGAAGGGGAAGGTTAGTTATGCTTCGCTTGAGCTCCTCCATATGAAATTGCCTGATGACTGTGACCTGAATAGATATGACACTTGAAGACACAAAACTGATCACAATCATTGATTCTGCAACCACCAAACTACCTACCCAGCCTAATTACCTAGCATTTTTTCTTCTTTTGGTTTGGGTGCATTTGGACTTGCAGACCCAGCTTTTCAACTTTTTCTTTTTCTGTCTTCCTATCTACATCTACACTTATTTCTTCCAAGGGCCTAGATTAAGCAGTTGGGCTCCTTTGGTTCTCTACCTGTCTAAGAATCTGCCAATATTAAGCTGTTTGGACAGATATTCATTCTCTATATTCTAAAACAAGAAATCAAAACCTAGGGAGACCAAGATTAAACTGTTCGGACCTCCCTTTAACTGAAATTTGTTCAAAATGGAATAATACATCAAAATTGGAACACAGTAGTGGCACTTGAACTGGCACACTCTCCTGGCCTACTTTGTGGCATCGATAGCAAATATGGAACATTACAGCATGCAAAGAATGACATATTTGGCATGTAAAAATGTCAATCATGAAAGATGAGTAACCTGCTGCAGCAGGAGGCTAACAGTGGCTCCACTTAGGGATCGCTTCTCCTTGTGAAAAGCCAAGAACAGCAGGTCAGACTGCCTGGATCTTTTGTTATTGCTGTAAATTGAAAATTTTCAATGATGACTGTCTGATAACTGAAACTGTGGAAATGAGAACAACCCTTTTCTCAATTGAATTTCCTATGAACTCTAGGGCACTGCCTGCTTTCTTCTGCATGCTCTATTATCTGGACTGTTATATAAAACTAAAAGAAAATGCTGATATATACAAACTGTTTGTACAGAAATGATGCTGCTGAGGGATCTTCAGCAAAAGGGATCATGATAGTGTTTCAACATTCGGCCATTGACCGGGCCCTCTTTAGCTGTGCTGCCATCTTCAGATTTGAGAAAATATGTATTATTCCCTTGCACAGCACTGATAATGAATGGACCTTTCCAAAGAAAATCAAACTTTGCATGTTTTCCCTTGTCTTCTCTTCGTGAATCCCACTTTAGAACTTTGTTGCCCACCCAAAAATCCTCAGCCTTGGCTCCCTTATCAAACATTATTTTGAGCTTTTCTTACAAAATTTGAGCTTTGTCATACACTTGCTCTCTGGTTTGCTGAAGGTGAATGGTCTAATTAATTATTATTTGAATGTCATTTGGTTCAACCTGAATCTCTTGTAATAGTTTGATAATAGGAATTCCGAAAGATGAAGGAAATCTGGCTTCCATGCCATAAACTAGCTCATAAGGGCTCATCCCAATGGATTTCTTGGTTGAAAGTCAGTCTGCCCACAGGGAATTTGTGAGCTTCCTATGCCAATTCTTTTTGTTTTCCTCCAACACCTTTTTTATAACGTTGATGAGACTTTTGTTGGATGACTCGGCCAAGCCATTACCTTGAGGATAATAAGCTAAAGAGTGGCCCAAGGTAATGTGAAATTTGTGGCAGAAGTTGATCATCTTTTTGGATTTGAAAGCAGCAGCATTGTCAGTGATGATTTTCTCAGGGCAACCAAATCTAGAAAGGATATTGTCTTCAAGGAATCGGATAATAGTGGAGTCATTGGCTTGCCTACATGGGATGGCTTCAATCCACTTGGTGAAATAGTCGGTGGCTGTTAGAATCCACTTGTACTAGCTTGAAGAAGAGGGGTGGATTTCACCTATGAAGTTAGGCCCCATTGTTGAAAAGGCTGTTCGGTTGAGATAGGCTTAAGGGGCAAAGGGAGCAATTTTCTTTTTCCTTCAAAGATTTAGCATTAGTGACATGAGACAAAAAAAATTTTGACATCTGCAAATAGAGAGGGCCAATAATAACCAGCCCTTAAGATATTTTCAGCAGTAGACTTCCAATATAGATGCCCTCCACAGTCCCCTGCATGGAACTCTTTCATGATGTTGTTGGTTTCATTTACGGTTAAACACTTTAGAAGTATTCCTTCGTGATGTTTCCAAAACAGGGCACCATCTAAGACACAGAACTTTAGAGCTTTCATCTTTAAAATCTTTTCTTGGTTCTAGACAATCCTGGGGGAGCACACAAGTTTAACAATACATAGCAAATATCGGCATACCATGGGGATTGTAAAAAGGTTTCACTTATCTGTGGAGTTGCCATCTCCTATTCATTTTCCAGCTGGTTGATGTCTAAGGCTTGGAAATTTGTTTCGGACATTAGCTTGGCTAAACCTTGTCCTTTTATCAACTTGGTAGGTTTTATCTCAATGTCATATTCAAGAATGCTGGCAATCCACTTACCTCTTTTGCCTTCTAGTCCCTCTTGAGTTAATATGTCTTTTACAACAGAGTTTGGGACATAAGCAATCACATGTGAATACAAAATATAAACTCTGAAGTCTTTGATGGCCTTAACCAGGGCGTAAGCCTGCTTTTCCATAATATGATATTTCAAGGGTGCATCTCTTAAAGCTCGGCTAAAGAAAGAAATTGGCTTTTCATCACCTCGATCATCCTTTTGCAGAAGGACAGCAGCTATCATGTGTTCCAAAGCAAAGGAAAAGATGATAAAATCCTTGTCAAATTGTGGACTTGTGAGTACGGGCGTTTGAGTTAAGGTGGCCTTGATACTCTCGAAGGCCTGCTTGGTTTCCAAAGACCATCTTACCTTGGCATCCTTTTTTAACATGTTACTTAGTAGCCTTATCATTTCTTCTAAGTTCAGGATAAATTTCCTTAGGAAATTGATCTTTCCAAGGAATTCTTGCAACTCTTTTATGTTTCTTAGGTATGGAATTTGAAGGATTGCTTGAATTTTTTCCGGATCAATTCTGATACCGTCTTTTGAAATGATGTGGCCTAGCAACTTACCTTCTTAAAGGCCAAACAAGGACTTCTTGGGGTTCAAGGATGCCATATTTCCTACATGTCATGAAGATCTCCCTTAAGTGCTTGAGGTGCTCTTGATCAGATTTGGAAAAAGGGGTTAAGTCATCAAGATAGACAACAAGGAATTCATGAATTTCCTTGGTGAATGCAATATCCATTGCTCTTTGAAAGGTGGCCCCAGCGTTCTTTAGCCCAAAAGGCATTTTAACGTACTTAAATGTTCCCCATGGTGTAGTAAAGGCTGTCTTGTCTTGGTCATCTGGGTGAACAAGTATTTGATTGAAACCTGAGAATCCATCTAGTAAATAAATCCTAGAGGAACCCACTACTCTTTGTAGGATGTGGTCCATTTTAGGCAAAGGGTAGTGGTCTTTTAAAGAGACCTAGTTTAAGTTTATTAGGTCTACACACAGTCTAATCTCACCTAATTTTTTCCTTGTGGGAACCAGATTGGATACCCATTCAGAGAATCTGATGGGTGCTATAATACCTGCTTCAAACATTCTTTTCACTTCCTTCTCAATGAAGGGAAGAAGCATAGGGTTTATTCTTCTAAGTTTCTACTTGAATGGTTTTTTATTTGGTTTTAAGGGAATGATATGTTGAATCACTGACGTGTCATAGGACTTCAAGTCCTCATAACTCCAAGCAAATACATCTTGGAACTCTTTGAACAAATCCACATACTTTGGCTTTTAATCAAGGGGCAGATTTTTGGACAACTTAATCATTTTGGGTTGTTCTGCTGTCTCTATGTTGTGTTCTTCTATAGCAGCATCTAAAGGCTCCAAATTTGGCTTCTTGGGCACATCATTGTCATCAAACATATCTTCTAATGGAGTTAGGCCAGCAGGCAAAAAATTATTCTTCAGATCAATGAACTCAACCTCTGCTTTGGCGGTGTCCTCTAAATGCATATGTTTCAGCTGTTTTATGTTTGCCTTGTGAAAAATAGTTGGGTTCAGGATTTGTTTTGCTGTTGCAGCTATTACAGCCTGCTGATTTTCATTTGCTTGTTGTTGGGAATTGTTTACGGCCTTCATGTCAATGTTTAAATTCGAAAACTCGCCCTCAAGAGTGAGGAAATTGTTAATGTGGGCATCATTTTCAAACACTTTCCAATCTCTAATATTGTTAGGAACAGCGGACCTATGTTTTATCTCAGTAGTAAAATGGTGATTTGGCTCAAAGGGGAGCTTGCATGTACTAGCAAAAGTGGCTAGGCTGTGGGCATGTATGTTATGGTTTCTGGAAATCTTGGCAAGCTCGGATTCGATGAAGGTGTTAAGTGTATATGTTGCAGCAGTTCTATAGGCCCTCATTCTATTGTCACTAGTAACAAAGTTGCCCTTCATTTGTTGGATAATCAAATCGAAGTCACCTAGAATGGACACTTTTGTAGCTCCTAGAACTTTCAGCAGTTTTAGGCCTAAGAGGGGAGCTTCATACTCTACCATGTTGTTGGTACATCTGAAATGTAGTCTGTAGGCATGGCCTTCTGCATGATTGTCATGTGTGTTGTGAATCCATACACCTGCCCCTTCTCCTAACTTGTTGACGGAACCATCAAACTCTAAATACCATGTAATTTCTTGTTGTTGGTTTGTATCACGAGTTTCAGTTATTTTAGAATTGGGTAGATATAGAACTTCAGTTTGAGGAGGCTTTTCTCATTTACTGGCTGCCTTGACTGTTGTGACTATTTTGTGAGCACGGGAAACCGGTTCCTTATTTATGCATGTCTCTAGCTCTGAAGCTAGAGGTTTCTCATCAGTTGGAGGATCGTTATCATCATTGAAAAGAATAAATGAATCCATATCATAATGGATTGAGTAAATTGGAAAATTTTGGGGCATCTCCTCATAGCTCAACACATACTTCATCAGTGTTTCTCTGTACAGTCTCTTTGGTTGCCCAAAGACAGATATAGTGGCATAAGAGAGGTCGAGTTGAAGGGACCCTTGCAGTTTTTCTCCCCATGATATTGATAGGAGCATGCCATATTTTGTTGGAATGTCAGCAACTACTACGTCCATTAGGATTGTTTTGTTGGGAAATTGGACTAGAGACACACAAAGGTCTTTGATTAAGCCTAAACATTTGACTTGGCTTGAGTCAAAGGAGTATAGATCTTTGTAAGGTCTACTGGCATCAAGGTTCAGCGTTTCCATCACAGCTTTGGGCATTAGATTGTGTGAGGCACCTAAGTCAAACATAACATTATGCAAGATTTTGTCATGTATGTGCAGACTAACATAAAAGGGTGGAACAGATCCATATGTTGATTTCCCATTAACTTCTAGATCAAACAACAGCTCAGGGGTATCGTCTAAAACATTTACATCATCCCTGACTTGTGGCATTTGAGGTGACCTTTGAATTTGTTGCCTATATACATCATGTTTGGCAAGTTCTGAGAGGGGGATGGATATTTTAAGTTTTCCAATCTCTATTTCTAAGTTAAATGGTTTCTCCAATGGAATCCTTGCATTAGCAGTAGCAGATTTTTCCTGGTCAAGAGTGTTTTCGGTGTTTTCTTTTTTAATGTCAGCGTTATGATGAATAACAGCTTGTGGTATGTCTGCTTTGGGAAGATTTTTAGGAATGTTGCTCCCCTCTTCTTTTGAGGAAGAAGGAGGCAGAGGCTAGTTAATAGAAGGATGCACGTCTGTCATGTCCTCTACAGTTACTTGATGCGGGTTTGGGATAGTCGTATCATCTGGTTCTGTTATGATCACCTTGCCTTTAATTTTGTTGGGTTGTTTGCTCTCTTTTGTTCTGCTAGGTGCAGGGACACCAATGGTCCTTGTTCTCAACTTATATTGTTTGTGCACCTCATATACAGCAGTATCATAACCTTGTTTAAAATCAAAAGACTCTCCCGTCTTGGTCTGAAATTGTTTTATATCAGGCTAGTCTTGGTCTTCTTGAGTGAGAAAGATTTGCTGCTCATTTTTCGAATCTATCAAGTTTATGTGAGTTTCTTCTGTGGGCTCACTGGATGTGGATGCCTCTGCGTAGTTTTCTTGGAAAGGAGGTCTAATATCATGGTCGGGACTAGCCCTTCCAGCATTTGTGGTTTGATTTTTCCTGAAGTTTGGATTTCTTATGGTGTTGGACTGTTGTCCTTCCCATGATGATTTTCTCTCAATGCTCTCTACTCTATCTCCTAGCCTATGCATGCCATTGATAATAGCATCCAACTTCTGATGTAAGGGTGATGTTTCTTCCTTAAAGGTAGTTCTTCTCTCGGTTTTGGCTCTGTTTCTTTTGGCAATTAGGTTTGCCTCCACACTAACAGCAACATCTTGCATCTCTGCAAGGCTTTGAGGGGCTCTTTCCCTTAGTTGATAAGCCATTTCAGCATCAAAACCATCAGGGAATTTGTACAATGCAAGATCAAGTGGAGGTCTTAAGTTTTGTGGTATTGCATTGTAGACATTATTGAACCTCGCAGAGTAATCCAAAACCGTTTCCTGAGGGCCTCTTTTGATAGTATCATACTCAGATAGTATGTACAAGGGGTCTTTCTTTTTCTCCCATATGTTAATAAATGTCTGATATAAGGCTTCTGGGTTTAGTATGGAATTGGGTGTGAGTGCTCTAAACCAAGTCCTGACATCACCGGTCAGACTTTGGACAAAAATATTCATTCTTACACTGTCATCATCAATCTCATAACTGTCAAAGTAATCCTGCATTTTCTTTGTATGCTATAGGGCTGTGTAGGAATTTGTGCCATCAAAATAGGTGATTTTAGTTTGGTAATCCTGAGGCATATCCCTAGGATTTGCAGGCAGCTGCAAAGGTGCATATCTATTAGCCATATTAACAGGGATAAGAGGAACAACCGGGATAAGTGGAGCAACTGGAGTAACTAGGATAATATGAGTGGAAGCGGTTGTATGTGTAGTGGACAAAGGTGTGGACACAGTGATTGGGGGAGTAGGTGATGAACACAGGAAAGAAGGGTTTGAACGGAACAACACTTTGACAGGGGTTGAAAAATTACTAGGCTGAACTGTTTCAGGACTAGAAGCAGTCGGGTCTTCTTGTTGCTCTTGTTTTCTAATGATCTTAGGGATTAAATTCAGATTTTCAAAAGAAGCTGGGGGATTTGGATCTGGATTTGATCTTGTGTAACGCGAATGCTTCTTGGGAGCCAGCTTCTATCTTATTGGAAATTTTTCTAAGAATGCGAGTTAACCGAAACTTTTAAAGGTCGGTTTCTTCCTCTGCAGAGCTTCAGACTGGTTTTGTGAGATTATCTGAGGAGGTCCCTAGTGGAGTCGCCATTATGTTATCACTCAAGTTGTCCCTAAGCTCCTGAAGGGATACGGTCGAGGTAACCACAAACCAATCTTTGGATTGCAGGTTCTAGCCCACCTGCAATCAGAGAGGGCTCTCTCTTAATGATTTAGCTTTGTTGATGATGATTTTAGGCTAGTTATTGGGTTCAATGGGTTTTGTTTGGGTTTGGTTGGGATTTGAATGGAAGGAAGATGCATTCAAGAAGAGAGGCACACATAGGGTGGTAAGTTTCAAACCATTGGGCATGGAGTCTGTTATCACCCAGGTTGTTCCCTATGACTCCCAAGGGAATACGGCCGAGGTAACTACTAACCAATCTTTGGACTACAGCTTCTAGCCCAGCTGTAATCAGAGAGGGCTCTCTCTGTAAGGTTTGTCACTGCTTTAATGGAGTTTTTAGGCTAGTTATGAAGTGAATGTTTGATTGTTTTTTATGTTTGGTTGGGAGGATGCTTCTGATAGTTTTAGAGTGTTTTCTGCAGGTGAGACTAATCCATTGGGAAATGGGGTCTGTAGCTGTTGTTTCCTTGAGATCCTGGCTTAAGTGCAGCTAGAATTACAGGGCCTGTATGTATTTCATAAAACAAACTGTAAATTGTGAGGGTGAAATGAGAAACAACTAGCAAAGAGCATTTAAGGATTCTTCACTGAGCTGAGTAGTGGGAAAGAGGTCTATTACTTAGGAGCAATTACTTGAATTCCTGAAATAATAGATTACTGTGATGATATAGTGTGAAAGGTAGCATTCAAGAATTACTCTTTCGATATCATAAATGAAGAAAACATATGAAATAGCTTGGATTGAGCTCAGGGTAATCAATGATTAAGTCCTGGGACTATTCTTTTTCCTTGCTATTTAGATATTGAGTACATGGAAAACATGAAAGATATATGAAAGTATAGCAAACATATATATAACAAAGAGTAACAATAAAACTTATTGAGCCATGGAATACACAGGAATCCTGCAACTTTCATCCATACACCAGCAAGACATCAAGAGACACAATGCTTCGGGAAATCCCATCATCCTTTGTATTAGTTGTCTGAAGATTTACAATATAGAGTAACAGAATAGATATCAAGAGATTTCTTACATCCGGAGTCCAACCCCTGCTAACAAATGCGAGGGGAAATATATAGAAGTCTAATACAAAATATCTCAGGCATTGAGTCATCTGAGAGGGAAATCTCTTTTTCACTGTACAAGGGTTTTGCAGATGAGAATTTACATTCTTAAATGATTATAAAGGCTCTTAACTCCTGTCAGAGCAATTTTGACCTTTGGGGCTCACGGAGTCGGTTGAGCGGCTTTAACATAACTGCTGAATGACGTGTCTGTGCAGCTGTTACTTCCTGTGTCTTCTTGGCCCTGTCACCTGTGACTGCTGATGCTGCTGTTGTGGCCGAGTACCTGTGCTGAGTTGGCTCAGCCTCTGTCTTCATACCTGCTGATGTGTGTTTGTCCTGCTGTGTATGAGATTCAAACTGTTTGTTGAAGAAAAAACTGCGATTACTGACTTTGGTTCAACAGTAATCGTATCAATTCCTCCCATGTATCTGATGAAGGCAACTGATGTTTCAAAATTGACCCCATGGTCTCATCAGCCTCTGTATACTTATAGAAGTGAGGGGGCTCATCAAATAAATGTGCAATTTCATTTCTAATAAAA
>APFE030815722.1:0-11847 GCA_000404065.3 Pinus taeda
GTTTTGACTTAGAATATATATTATTAAATAAATCATTTTTATTATTTTTAATTTTAATAACCAATAGAATTATTTTATTAAACAACCCTTGGTTATTTTCCTATTTAAATAAATAAATTACTTTTGATGATATTCTCCCATTTATTAATAGTACCTAATTTTACTTATTCCAGAAATAGAATAATATAGTATTAATCTTAATATTATAAAAATAATAATAATAATAAATTTACTAATATAATTTTGACCTAGGTCCTAGAGTCCAAATTAGTCGTTATTTAGCCATTGGAGTCTCTGCTCAGTCTATTTAACATGCTAGGCCGAATGTGTCTCTTCAACTTGTCCTGACGATGAACCACACTAGTTGGTTTGAAACGCATCGACAGAGGTCTTTTTTATGTGATTTATGCCGAAACTTTTCTTATAACTATGATGGATCACAGAAGCCTCAATTCTACAATTGTATACCATCTTAGTCATTATGACTTTAAAAACCACAAAAAAGGGATATGTAACACCCTAGCCTCCATGAAATAAGTACAGTGGTTATTAAACTCAGTTTTATGATTTACTGCATTTATTTCCTTTATGTTATGACATTGACAGATGCTAGAAAGCCAGATAACAAGTTGTTACCTAATTTATGATTAATTAGGAATTTAGACATGTTAATAAAAGTAAATTGTTTGCTATAATTAAAAGAAACAGTTACACCCTTGCCATGGAAAGGGAAATATAGAGGGGAAAAGAAGGAAAAAGAGGGCTATCCTAGAGCTAAGAGAAAGATCAGTGGGAAGTTTCTCATTTACAGTCGAATAGAGTGTAGGACTTGAGGCTAGACAGTGGAGTCTTGAGGCCCAAGGCACCGACTGTAGCTAGATATAATCCAAGTGTGAAACAGAGAAAGTGCACGGGGGAGAGCCTGGACGTAATCGCCAAGCTCGAGGCTAGGAGGAGAGACTTTCCAGATGAATCTGGGTTCATATATTGATAAGCTTAAGACATATAAGTATCTTAGGATTTACTTAAAGGATGGTATTAATTTTTGAGAGATTATTTGATTACAGGATTAGAATCAACAAAACATTACGTAATAAAATTTAGTAATAAATATGCATTAGTATATAGTAATGTAAAACATTAAGAGATAAAGAAATCCTCCTCCCACAACATTTTCTTTTGAATGTTGCATATGCAATAGAAGATAAATAGTTAACAAACAATGAGTCCCTTTTAACTAAACTCTTGATAAGTAAAATATATTATGTTCATATGTAAACATTGACCAAAACCCAAAATGATGCAGGAACCATTTCTTTTCCTTATAACTTAACTACCCTCTATAAGCTAGAATCTGCTGAACGAGGTCATTTTGGAAGAAATACATCAAACCTAAAAATCCCGATAGAAAGTATAGTAAAACCATAAGGCAAATTCTTCTCTTGACAAAGGGCAAGAACCATTCTCTAAAAATATTGTATTAATAAATTCGCGCAATTGGAGTAAGAAGTAAAATGACTTCCATGAGGAATCAATACCTTAGCAAATTATGACATCAAAGTAGAAATCAATCAAGAATGTCCAAGACGAACTATATCATAGTTGCATTATGAGGACCTAAATAATTCTTCCAGAAACAAGATATCAGAGACAAAATCTTTATACATATTCAACTGTGTAACGAATTTATTAATTTTCACATAAATAAACATATGTATGTAACTTAACAAACTTTAGAAACCAAGTAGTAGAGTTTTCCCAAACCAAAATAAGGCCGAGAGGCCTCTTCTCTATACCTCAAAGATTTAAATACTTTAGAATGATTAATTACATTCAAGTTGGAAATTTAGCCACTGACTTACGAGACTGACAGCCTAGAAAATTCTAAATACAGTTCATTACTAAAAATTCTAGAGTGCGGTATCGCCAAATCAATCCTTCACATAATTAAGCGCACTATAAATTCAAGCTAGTCTTTTTGCCAGAGTAAACGAGCAACATAAACCACAAAGTGTCAAACACAGTAATCACCGATGGTATGTTTCGAACCTATAACAAATTGCAAAAATGTGAGTGCGCATAATCGCCAGAAACCCAAAAGCTTAGCCATGAAAGCACCCTGGATGTACAATAACATACCTACAAAACCCAATTGCAAACATTATTAACTTGAATGAGAAAGACCTATATCATATCTAAACATAACAAGTAATTCGTGGGAAGAGCCAGACCTTACCTGAGTTCGGAAAGGTGCATCTAAAGGCCGTCCAACTACCTTGCATAAAATCCTTCACGAGGTTAGAAAATGCATGGATAAGGAAAGAAAAGAACTATAACTATTTATTAGAAACAAATACTTACCCTTTTCACATCGATGATAGAAATCGCCATTCCTCGTAGAGTCTGAGAAGCTGGATGCCAAGCCTGGTCAAGAAGAGCATGTATTAACTCTTTGCGTCGAAATAACTTCCAAGCAGATACAGAATATGACTCATAATAAAGAACTGAAATGGAAGAGAGTGAGGGTTCTTGATTACCTCCCTGCAGAGGATGAACATACAGAGCCATGGATGATGAAGGAAAAGATGAAGAACCAGTGGAGAAACTGGGAGCCGAAACATTACAAAGCAGTCGAAACCCTCACCTCCAGTTTGCAAATGAGCTGCTCTTTGATGGAAGATAGTGAGTTGGGTAGTTGGAAAATCCCTAGACCATTCTCACCGTCGGATTGCCCAAACCCAATCAACAAATGAGAGCCATACCACATGTCGCAGTAAGAACGAAGCGATGGATAGATGCTAGTAGTATAGTTGCCCAGGATCAAACCACATGGAGACACGTATAGATGGAATTTATTTCCAAGTTGGGTAATAGCCTAGATGCCTCATGGAAGGTCATGTGAGCCCTTACGATATGGCAGAGAAGGGTAGAACAATTGTGGGCAGTTAATGTATAAATAAATTAACAAGACATGCCATAGAAATTTGTCCACCCTTTGTGGAACGATATATGGTTTGATTTAATGCATAGATAGATGTGTAGTAATAATTTTATTATTATTTTATGTATTGTAGTATTAGTTGTTGTTACAAATGGTATTAGAGCTCAGGTTCATACACTGAGACTCTTGGGGAATATATATATATATTCTCCAAGAGTCTATATATATATATATGTGTGTGTATATATATATATATATGTGTGTGTGTGTGTGTGTGTGTGTGCAATGAATGTGATCTATGTAATTTAACTAAGTGAACCTGTATGTGAACATAGATCGCGTCCATAAAAGAAGCAGCGGAATGAAAAGGAGCCCAAGACCACCCAATTTTCCAGGAACAATGTGAATGCTAACCCTGATGATGAGCCCCATAAATGGGTAATTATGTGCGCTCATTTTTCCTCCTAACATAGTTTAATCAACCATTATCTTAGCTCATTGCATGTTTTTTAATTATATTTATGCTTATGGGATGAGTTGCGTTAGTTATGATGCCATGAAGTCTAATGTGTGTTTAATGTAGATTTTTGTTGAATTTTGAAGGCAAAGTCAAAGATTTAATGGACGATTGGTAGCAATAATTCAAAGTGGACAAAGTAGAGGATTTATAGGATGGAATCCCCCTCATTTTTGACTCACCACTTCGAATTCTCCTTCATGCAGCTTGGAGCACAAACAGCCAAATCAATGCACGAGGAGGCAGCCGAGTAAGTGGAGGATAACATATGTTTGTCTTGAGTTTTGGGTTCCAAGCCTCTCTGATTTTAATGTAGTTGTTGGGAGCTTTAGTCGTATAAGTAGAGTCTCACTAGGGAGTTGGTTGAATTTTTGTTGCAGCTTTTCTCTGCTAAACTTCGAGCTTACTTTTGTTGATAGTTTCACGTAATCCTATTATTGTTTTGAGAATAAAGATGAGATCCTTTTTGAGCTAGCACTAAGTTACCTCAGAGGGCTAAAGCTCTTGGGTTAGGGCCCAATTGAAGCAGCCAAGCTTCTCTTGTTTGTATTTATATGCTTTGTTTCAGTTTATGGATTAGTTGTTGTTAGATAAATTTCTTTCTTGGTTAAGAATAGGTTACTTTTGGTGATTTAGAAGGTTGTTTCCATTTGAGTTTTCTATAGCAGGCCGAATAGTGATAGAAAGAATATACAAAAGGCCATCAATAGAGCCTTGGCCTCCTTTCCTTCCCTTGGGACCATGAACTGAGGCCAAGACCCTCTTGTTGCCACAAAACCACAGATTTTCCTTCTCCATAGGATTTCTAGTGTTGCAGTTTGTTAGAAGGTTAATGCTTTGCTTTAGATCTCTTTCACCATGCTCATTTCTATCTTTGCAATAATTTTACTTCCATGCTTCCTCTCATTATAGAATTTTTCAATATTTCTTTCCATATCTCATAATTTAGATTAGCTTGATGCAAATTTCTGTTTTTTTTTTTTTTTTATGTACTTAGCCTCCTTGCTTGCTTGATCTCATTGTTTGACTTTCAATTTTTGTTGCAGCAAATCTCTTCCCATAGCAATTCAGCCTATCAACCATCACAGTCTCTCCCTGATCTATGCCCTACAGGTCGCCCAAAGTTCACCTCAAATCTGCCTTAGTTTTCTGTGTTTTTCTATAGGATTTCTTCCTCTCTCCCGACCATCATTTCCTCTCCTAGCAATCTTTGGTGAACCCTAGGTAGCCTAACACATCATCCCAACCTTTATCTACCCTTTCCGCCCACTCTCACACCTTTAAAACCTTCAAAAATTCTCTTAGCATCCTCCTGTAGACCTCCTGTAGATCCCTTGCAGCCTCCTGTAGATTTTCCTATAGGCTTCCTTTTGAAGTCCTATTGTAGGAAAAGCCTCCAGAAGGCCACCTGAGACCTCCTAGGACCCATCCATACCTTCCTACATTCTCTCAAGTTCTGAAACTACCCTCCGTCGCCACTCAATCACTGTCACATTCACAAACAAATAAATTACATACATGACAATTTCACATGAAAATACATAAAAATACAAAAAGATGTTTTTTCCTCATTTCCTTCTAGAAATAGCTTGAGTAGATGTTGCTTACTTCCTTGAGTAGGCAATGGCATTCATTTCATGGTTTTCATGTTTCTTTTTGCAAAAGTAGGATTAGTTGGTTAAGTAGGGTTTGCTAGGTTTACTTTACATTCCAATCTTCTTTTCCTTTCTACAAGTAGAGTAGCCTCTGTAGAGTAAGCTTTCCTTTCTTTCATCACATATAGAGCTTATTCTGGAATCCATAGAAGTTGGCTTGACCTCCTATGATCTTACGCCAGCTAGCCAAGTGACAGCTTGCAGTAATAACTAGTACTTGTGCATACAGCACCATCGCTTCCAAGTTTGTTACGAACTACCGGGTTGATAAGAGTAAAGTAGGCAACCTAGGAGTTGCATCATTATTGCTGCAATACTAGTGCTCACCACTTTTTGGCGCCATTGCCAGGGAAGTGTCAGAGTATTTTGTGATTACTACTTTCTTCTATTTTCTATCGCAACATTCTACTAAATAGTTTATTTCAGCAAAAGTAGAGTAGTTGTTTCTTTCAGTTTCTGCATTTCCTTGCTTTCCTTTTCAATTCTACAATTTTCATTTTAGCAAAAGTAGAATAGTTGTTTCTTTCAGTTTCTGCAGTTCCTTGCTTTCCTTTTCAATTCTGCAATTTCCATTTCAGCAAAAGTAGAATAGTTGTTTCTTTTAGTTTCTGCATTTCCTTGCTTTCCTCTTCAATTCTGCACTTTCCATTTCAGCAAAAGTAGATTAGTCATTTCCTTGCTTTCAGTTCTGCATTTCATTTGCTTTCCTTTTCAATTCTACAATTTCATTTCAGCAAGTTCATTTCGGTTAGTTGCAATTTGTTTGTTCAATCAATTTCAGTTTTGCAGTTACAATCAGTGAAAAAACAAAAACCAACCAAAAGATTTCCTTTCATGCCTCATAGGAACAGACATAATTCAGGAAAATTCTTTCATAACACCCCCACTACATCACATAGCCAACCTTCTCTCTTCTTCGATGGTAGTGATCAAGAAGAACCTTTAGGTGAACAACTAGAGATATTTGAAGAACCTATAGGGGAAGAAGAAGAAGAAAACATCCCTCCTGAGCCAATGGCTAAAAACATAAATGCTAGGGGGAATGGACAAAGAATAGAGGGTACCTTTCCCATTTGGGAGACCAATGGGGACACCAAAACGAAGAATATAAGTCCTTCAGCCCTACCTCACTTCCATGGTTTGACTACAGAAGATCCTAACACCTTCTTGTTTGAGTTTGTTGTCATCTGTCGAACCTATGACTATGTAGAAGATGAGAAAAAGGTGAAACTATTTCCTTCTACTCTCAAGGATGCAGCATTGCGCTAGTTCATGGGGTTACCTGGAAATAACATCACAACTTGGGCTTAGATGCAGCAGGTCTTTAATAACAAATATTGAGACTACTATAGGTCAAAAGATATCAAGGAAGAAATCTTCCAAATGACCATGGGAAATGATGAATCCTTGGAAGATTATGAAGAGAGGTTCCAGCCAGTTACAAAAGGGCCAGGTGCACACTTGACCCCAAATCTCTAAAGTTGGTCCTACTCAGGGGAATTCTGGAAGACCTTCTAGACACCCTCCATCTACTATCTGGGGGAGACATCTACCAACTACCTTATGAGGGCATAAAAACTTTTCTAGAACCCATTCTAGAGTAGCTAGAAAGAGAGGTATGGGGAGTCAACCCATAGCCAATACCTCCTCATCCAATTCATCCATCAAAGGTGAACTTGGAAACATGCTGGAAGACTTCAAGAGTGAGATGCTGCAAACCCTTGCCATGCAAATGGATACCTTGCATATCAAAAGGAAACAAGAGGAAGCAGAGAGGGCTTTAGCCATTTTTCGTCCTAGATGCACCAGGAGGCATCCTAGGAACGAATGTCCATTGAACTCTATAGAGGTTTTTTCAGTCCGTGAAGAAGATCGTTCTATAGATAAGTGCCCCTCCTTGCTTGGACTTAAAGCTGTATACCACGGGGCCGAAGGAGCCACTGGACCACTCTATTTCATGAACCAGAGGAGACCACATGGACCTATACCATACCAACAGCGGATCGAAGGGACATCTCAGGCATACTACAACCCCAACCAAGCCACTTCCATACCTTCTTGGGGCCCTCCTACTCATCCTTCATGGTCCATGCCTTCTCCTTGGTCCTTTCCATCTCAATATCATGCCCAACTAGCCACTCATTCATTTCAATCCTATGCTTAGCAACAACCTCAGTGGAATGCATCTCATCAGCGGTGGAGGCCCCAGTACAACTTTGTTCCCGCTCTTTTGCCTCCACCACCTGCTCAACCACAACCATTGGCTTCTGCTCAACCAAGGCAACCCCAAATGCCTGTCCAGCCGAACCCGAACCCGAACAATAGATAGGCTTAGCATGTATATAGTGGGGAACCATCATGCCCAACTTATGCTGTGGAGATTCAAGAGATTAACCTGCAATCTTCGAAGGTTCTCCCAGATATCCAGCCTCCACCTAGGGAGGTTGAGGAAGATAAAGAGGAAAGTGAACCTAAAGTAATTCCACCCTTTCTTGAGACATTATGTGGAACAATATAGCCTACTCCAGAAGAAATTGAACTTCCGGGAGAATTGAAACAGTTATGTGTGAAGATACCACTTTTCCAAGCCATAAAATATGTGCCTATATACAATAGGTTGATCAAAGGGAAGTGCTTTAGGCATCCAGGCAAGTGCAAGAGGGATGCCCCAACCATTAATGTCATAGGCCAATTGTCCAACCTGATGTTGGGGTAGGTAATCTGTCTGAAATATCTGGACACTAGAAGCTGAGTAGTTTATGTCCACATCAATGGCACCATGATCCCACACACCTTAATTGATCTAGGAGCTACCATTAATTTGATGACAAAGGACACCATGCTCAAAATTAACCTCTAAGGCTCCTTGAGGAAGACCACGATAGTACTGCAGCTAGCAAACCACTCCATCATGACCCCTGAAGGGATTGTGGAAGATATGATGGTCTCCATTGATTCTTGGGAGTACCTTGCTGATTTCTTAGTTCTCTTGCCAAAGGCAAAGCTCACTGGGTATCCTCTCATCCTGGGAAGACCCTGGTTGGCTACTGTCGATGCCTACATCAACTTTTAGGCTAGGAACATGACCATCAAGAATGGGCATATGTCCAAATAGTTAATCCTATACCCTCTTACCCAACCCTTGCTAGAACATGATATACCTCTCTGGCTAGAGGAGGAGGATGAGGACAAAGTCTATTTTGCACCAATTGTACATTAGAAACCACCATGGGGGGGAAATCACAAGATGAGTATGATATCATTGAAAATTTAATTCAGAGTCCACTCCCTAGTACCTTGCCATTAGAAGATATAGTGAAAGAAACCAAAAACAATCCCTTAACTGATCTCTATGTGGCCGACCCAACCTCTCTCCATGTTAAGAATATAGAATTCGGCCCAGAAAGAACCTTGAAAATCAATCCATCCTTATCCACTTCCTAGGAGGAGCTGTGCAACTTATTGAGAAAACATTTAGATGCCTTGGCCAGGTGTTATAAGGAGATGAAGGGAGTGCACCCTTCAGTATGTAGTCATCATATATACAATAAGGAAGATTGCAAACCAGTGAGGCAACCTCAAAGGAGTATGAATCCAACACTTAAAGACATTGGTAAGGAAGAGTTGCAAAAATTACTTGATGCAGGATTCATCTACCCCATCTCTGACAGTGAATGGGTCTCTCCTTTGATGCTAGTGCCAAAGAAAAATGGTAACTGGAGAATTTGTGTCGACTATTGGGAATTGAACAAAGCCACTAAAAAGGACCATTTTTCTTTGCGTTTCATAGATCAAGTGTTAGATGGTCTGGCAGGGAAAAAAAATTTCTCCTTCCTAGATGGGTTTAGTGGGTACAATCAGATTCAAATCAACCTGGAAGACCAATATAAGACCACTTTCACTTGTCCTTAGAGTACCTTGTAGGTTTAACCCTATACAAAAATTACCTACATACGAATTCTACATACGAATTCTAAAACACAGAAAATAAATAATCTGAGAGTAGAACACGTAAAACACATATACACAGAGACTTTCCCCTGGATCCCAAAACCTGGACTACCAACTTGATTTTTCATTATGTTCCTTTCAATGTTATAATACATATTTATACATGCCAAAGCATCCAATACCATGGAACAAAAGCCATCGCGTCCGATACCATGGACTAAAAACCATCGCGTCCAAAAAACATGTGTGAAAATCAAGCACAAAACCATAGTTGGGTCCGCCCAACCTAACGTAGGGTCCAAATCCAAAATTTTCTAGGGCGCTGCCCTGAACCCCATAAAGTGGGGTTACGGGTGCCCCTCAAACTCGTTGTTAACTACATGAAAAGAATATAACACAACCCAACATTCTCCCACTTGTTGTTTTCTTTCCACAGGGGGGCACAAGAGAGCTTAGTCATTTTTCTAGCCCTGAAATGCCCATTGTCTCTCTACACCAAGAAAACTTCTCAGAGCCCATAGATTTTGTTAACAACATCTGCAGTATTCTTCAAAGTGTTCAACCTTTACCAGCAATACCTTTTTGTCTTCTATCATATCCCCTCACAAAGTGATACTGAACATCAAGTGCTTATGTCTTGAATGATATGTGGGGTTCTTTGCCAAGAAAATTGCACTTTGGCTGTCACAGTCTATCCTTATAGCTTCCTGTACTAACCCCATACTTGAACACACTCTCTGCAACCAAATTGCTTCCTTGGTTGCATAAGTGGCTGCCATGTATTCTGCCTCTATAGTTGACAGTGCCACTACAGGTTGTTTCTTACTCATCCAATTGACTGCACCTCCAAATAGGTTAAACACATACCCACTTGTAGATCTTCTCTGATCTAGATCTCCAACCCAGTCTACATCAACAAAGCCATGAATATCCAACACTCTATCGAATCTTGGTCTTCCTTGGTAGCACAAACCATAATCACTAGTGCCATGCAAATACTTCAAAATCTGCTTCACTGCTATCCAGTGCTCCTTCCCTGGTTTTGGCATAAACCTGCTCAATACTCCCACTGCATGTGCAAAGTCTAGTCTAGTACAGACCATTGCATACACTAGGCTACCGAATGCACTTGCATATGGAGCACGGGACATGTCCTCTTCCTCTTCTTGTGTCTTAGAACATTGTTCAGCAGATAACCTCACATCTACAGGAATAGGAACCTTCACAGGTTTACTATACTGCATATTAAACCTCTGCAATATTGTCTCGACATACTTCCTTTGGTTTAACCAGAGCTTCCTCTTTGCTCGATCTCTTTTAATTTCCATGCACAAAATATAGTTTGCAGCACCAAGATCTTTCATGTCGAATTTGGAGGACAATTGAGTCTTCAAATCCTAGATAACTTCTTTGTCATTTCCAACCAACAACATTATCATCCACATACAAGACCAGATAAATAACACGATCACCAATTAATTTAAAATACACACAGTGATCTGCTTTGCTTCTGGTGAAGCCAAGTCCCCGTATAAATGTATCAAATTTCTAATACCACATCCTTGTTGACTGTTTTAACCCATATAGAGACTTCTTTAACTTACATACCAGTTCTTTCTTACCCTTCACCCCAAAGCCTTCAGGTTTCTTCATGTATATTTCCTCTTCCAGATCCCCGTGAAGAAATGTTGTCTTCACATACATCTGTTCTACCTCAAAATCAAAAGCAACAACAACAGATAAAAGTAATCTAATACAAGTTACCTTGGCAACAGGAGAAAAAATATCACCAAAATCAATTCCCGGCACCTTTTGGTACCAACTGAGCTTTGTATTTCTCCAATTTTCCTTCTGCATTTTTCTTCCTTTTGAACACCCATTTGCTACCAATTGGTTTCCTTCCAGCCGGCAACTCCACCAGATCCCAAGCCTCATTTTTGTGCAAAGATACCATTTCATCAACCATGGCCTCTTTCCAGAGTTTTCCATCCTCTGAATCCACTACTTCCTTCATAGTTATGGGAACACCATCAGTAACAGACAAAGAAAAATTTGAACAGAAAGCAGATGGACTATACCTTTCTGGCTGCCTTCTTTCTTGAACTGATCTTATCATAGCCAGAGTTTTTGGCTCTTCATCTTCTGATTCCTCCTCTACTATAGAGTCTGATTCTTCCTCCTTTAGTTCAAACTCTATCTTCTAAGGTTCCTTTGGTTGGACTTCATGCTTAATAACTTCTTTCACCTCTTTGAACACCACATCTCGGTTGTACACAACCTTCCTTGTTACTGGGTTCCAAAGCTTATAACCCTTTAAACCATCCTTATACCCAATAAAGATGCACTTTTCAGATTTACTATCCAACTTGGTTCGTTTCTCCTTTGGAACATGTACATATGCATCACATCCAAATACCCTCAGATGTGAAAGAGAGGGTTTCTTACCAGTCCATACTTCTTGTGGAGTCTTATCCTCCAACGCTGATGAAGGTGACCTGTTGACCAAGTAATATGCAGTATCCACTACCTCTGCCCAGAATTCCTGTCCTAACCCAGCATCACTGAGCATGCTTCTTGCCCTTTCCATCAACGTTTTGTTCATTCTTTCTGCGACTCGATTTTGTTGAGGTGTATATGGAGTAGTCTTCTGTCATGCTATACCACACTTCTTACAGAATTCTTCAAATTCCTTGCTGCAGAATTCTCCACCTTTATCTTCTTCTCTGTCTGATTTTCCACCAGAGCCTTAAATTCTTTAAACTTATCAAAGACTTCAGATTTCT
>APFE030815724.1:0-23217 GCA_000404065.3 Pinus taeda
GGCCAAGTGGAATCTACAAACAAAGTTCTTGAGAGCATCATCACCAAAACTGTTCATCTCCACATAAGAGATTGGGCAGAAAGGCTTCCTCAAGCCTTATGGGCCTACAAAACTACATGGAGGAACACAACAGGAAATT
Organism: Pinus taeda; assembly: GCA_000404065.3. Classification (NCBI taxonomy): domain Eukaryota; kingdom Viridiplantae; phylum Streptophyta; class Pinopsida; order Pinales; family Pinaceae; genus Pinus; species Pinus taeda. The sequence goes on from APFE030815724.1 coordinate 140, forward strand.
CTGCCTATGAACTTGTTTATGGGAAAGAAGTCCTGCTCCCCATTGAGTTTCAAGTCAAGACCTTCAAGATGGCAGTCCAGTTGGGGATGAATCTATTAGAAGCCCAAAAGCATAGAATGGAGCAGCTGAATGAGCTAGATGAGATCAGACAAGATGCAATTCTAAGGACTGATCTAGTTCAACATCAAATAGCTAAGTGGCATGACAGATATATTAAAGAAAGAAAGTTTCAAGAGGGAGATTGGGCTTTACTGTTTGATTCCAAGTTTAAAGACTTCAAAGGAAAGTTTCAGACTCATTGGCTTGGGCCATATGAGATTGATAAAGTCTTTAACAATGGAGCAGTAAGAATCAAGACCATTGATGAATTTCAGACTCCTCTTATTGTGAATGGCCACCGATTGAAAATTTATCATAAGCCACTTTCCAAATAGGAGTTTGTCAAAATGTTCCAAGAGAATTCTGCAATAAGGCTGGTGGAGAAGAATCCTTCTCCCCCATCAGCCTAATCTTTGTTTCTTTTAGTTTTTGAAAAAAAAAAAAGAAAAAGAAAAAAAAGAAAAAAAAAAAAGAGAAAAAAAAAGAAAAATGTGTATAAGCCTGAAAACCAATCATAGATTGGCAGTCTTATACAGAAAATATAGAGTGAAAATCAGGGACACCTGACACTCTATATTTTCCAAAAAAAAAAAATCCTCTCCTTTTCCTTCCATCTTCACTTCATCTCACTTACCCATTTCATTTCACCTCCATCTCATTCTCATCTCCATTTCACTTGATTCCACTCCATCTTCACTTCATTCTCATTCCATTTCATTCCATCAATAAAAGTCACCCTTCAGGACTATTTTCATTCAGTTGGTTTTCCTCTAGCTATCTTTGTGCAGTCTAGAGGGTGCTGTCTCAGTTTCCGCAGCTGGGAACTGTTTCCGCAGCCAGAAGCAGTTTTCGCAGCCATAAACGATTTCCGCAGCCAACATCACTCTGTTTTAAAAAATACAATCAACTGTTAGTGCCAAAATCATGAAATGCAGGTGTAATTGAGCTAAAGACATGGGACATCTCCAAGATATCAAAGAAGAACAACTGGTTAGAAACCTTGAGCAAGAATTGACAAAGTTTCCAAAGGTATGATAAAAAATCTTTATCAAATAACAATTCAGGTCATAATTACGTATAGTTATTAAACCATAAACGATTCTCCTATGTGCAATGATTTAATATGTTAGCCCACTATCATTCTTATTCTGCGATATCACTTCACACACCTCGCATTCATTTCCCTAACGGCCTTATGATTACTCCGAGTTTGAACTCAAGTATGACTGCACTTCTATTTATTACCCGTACTCTTTAGACATGAACTATTGTGTTACGGCTCTTCTCAGGCGTAATTTCCGCAGCCGTCTGTTGAGACGTGTAAAAATATCATACACAGTCATTCGACTCAAAAGAATCCTGCCGTTACTCCACTCGCTTATCACTCCACTTATACCATACTCCTCGCATACATTCACATTTCATTTTTACCACTGCTCACCCACTATTCCTCCTATAATTCGGGTATTTCCATTCACTGTTCTCTATTTCCGACTACAGTCGCTACAGTTTGCTCTAAACCCCATTGTAGTCACTAAGTCATCCTAAACCCTGACTACAGTCATTACAGTCTATCCTAAACCCTGTAACAGAGCTATTTTTTTCCCTTAACCCTCACACACAGAAGAACTCTCAGTGGGATTTAAAACAGAGGATGGGAAAATTACTGAGAGCTGAGCCGGAAGGACGAAATACTTGGAGGGTTATCCTCAAGTTAAGGAATTGCTGAAGAAAGTCAGATGGCTACGATTTATCCAGAAGTTTAAAGGGTATAACAAGGAGGTGACCAAAACTTTTGCGAGGTCCTTTAATGGACAAACAGTGGAGGTTAGAGACTTCAAATTCACAGTGACCGAGGCCACAGTAGCAGCTGCCACGGGCCTACCTCAAGAAGGTGAAAGGTGGTTTAAAAATAGAAGTGTGGACGATCAAATATGGAGAACCATGCTACAAAACCAAGGTATGGATACCACTGTATTTACAAGAGGCATCCCTGTTCATGTATTAAAAGAGGAATGGTCTAGTCTACTGTTAGTCATCCGGAAATTTATCACGTGTGAAGGTCGTTTTGGCTCTATGTATATGTATCATGTCAGGCTGATGATGAATTTCATAGACGGTCACACTCTTAATTTGCCTCATTTTCTGCTATCACGTTTGAAAAAGATGAGTTTTACAGTTCAAAAACATGTAGGCAATATTGAACCTCATCTTTACCATCATGGGCTCATAAAAATTCTTATTGAGGATCAGTTGAAGAAAACTAAGGATACATGGGAACGATTTTTAACAAGAAACTACTTCCAAGAGCCTTCTGAGGCCTCTGGAAGTAGTCCACCAAAAATTCCAAGGAAAAGTAGGAGGAAAGAGAAAAATATTGCAGTCCAAGACTCCCCTGCAATAGAAATTCAAGAAACTGTCCAAACAGAAGAAGAAGACCGAGTTAAAAGCAAGAAACAGAAGAAAGAAAAAGGCAAAAGAACCATTCAAGAGATCTATCCATCCCCTGAGCAATCCATAGAAGAAGATTATCAGCCTCTTTCAGAAAGACTAATAGATCTTCAAGCTGCTGCCATAGCCAAGAAAAAGCAAAAAGGAAAACAGAGTGCACAAAAGAAGAGTATTAGTTCATCCTTGAGAAGGAGCTCTAGGCTAAAAGGGAAGGGGAATAAAACCAAAGAAAAATAGTCTCACTTTATTTATTTAAGTGAAGAGGCACTTGAAAAATCTCCATCCCAACCAAGCCTTGAGTCAAGTCCTCCACGTGAGGAAAGCCCTTTTCGGTCAGAAAGAGAGAGCAGTCCTCCTCCACCAGATTTTGAGTTTAGGCTGAGAAAAACACCTGAGGTAGGTCCTAGCCAGCAAGAGGTAAATAATTACCTGGAATCCTTAGAAAAATTAGCTACAGGACCAAGTACCTCTCTGCCACTTGATGCACAAGTTCAGTCTTTGAAACAGGAAGTATTTGAGTTAGAAGTCCTAAATAGACATATCATACAGGAAAATGAAGCACTTAAAGAGCAGAGTAAGGTAGACAAGATTGTCCATGATAACACTATGCTTCATTTAGGACTGTGGAAAAAGAAAAACAAAAGACTGAAGAAGAAGTGCAAAAAGTTAAGCAGAGCATTGATTAACCTCAAGTTCAAATGTCTAGTCAGAAAGCCAAGGATGATGATGATGATAGCATCAAAGAAGAAGAAAAGAGGGCTAGATGTCCTTGCAGAAGCCTTAGAACATGTGGATTAGAGGGAAATAACTCAATTTTGGTTGCATGAGGACATGCAACACCTTCACAGTGGGGGTATGTTGAGCCTCAAACCTGCACCTTCCTATACACCCTCTCAGCCTTCTTTTTCTACTTACTTCATCCACCCAGTTGTTAAATCATTGCATTATAGTCTAAAAAGAACCTTTTATATGGTTTTCTGACTATGCTTATGATTGTTGTTTGGTTTAGTTTTTTTGTTCATGCAGCTGCGGAAACTTGTCAATTTCCGCAGCCAGCACAGGTTTCCGCAGCCAGCACAGGATTCCGCAGCTATTTTGTTAAAAGTTGTGCTACAGGTGTCCTATGAAGAAACAAGCTACATGGGCAAGCTCCAGGTGACGGATACATGGAACGTGTCCCTTCAAATCAGCCAAATCATCCATGGAAGTTCACGGCCAACGAAGGTCAAAGACAAAGCCAACCAAGGAGTTCAGTGGTGGTATGTCTCTGTTTTGAGCACGTGAATGTTACGTGGCACATTCCTCAGCTCACGAAGACACTGGCACACCTGGAGATCATTCCCGTAACCTGAATCCAACAACTACCACTCCGGAGATTTAATATGCATGATGACAGTTACGCTAGATCTCGGCTGAAGGGATCTACGTGTCTTTGGCAACACAATCAATAGCGTAGGAGTTAGTTAGTTAGTTTCAGCATTTTGCCATTATAAATAACGCGTCGATGAATGCTGTAGAGGAGCTTTTTGGGATATGTGAATTCTGAACTGATGTGTTATCACCCCACTATTTATATATGTTGTTGTTTTAATATATGAGAAGACCTTTCTGAGTTTATTCGTGTGACTACTCGTTGACTGGCTGAAGTGGCAGACGGCCCCTGCGCGCTGAAGCCTTGTAAATTTTCTATTTGGTTTTATTATGTTTTTATTTTTATAATCATTAGCTTGTACATAACACACTGTTTGATGTTTCTTAACTCACTGTTGTTTATATTTTCACCCCTGTTTTCTTATAGCTGTCAACTGATCAGTGCTTTTCTGCAGGTTTTCTTAGGTAGCCCGGGAAAATTTTCATCTTTTTGATAAATATTGACATATGAGATCATCTTGTCCTTCCTGCTAACTTTCATTTTCTGAATTTTAATTTCAGCACTGCCTTTTCCAAGTTGTGATTTGCTTATTTATTTTTCTATTGTTTAGATATCATACTGCTCACCAGTTTATGATTTCTTTCTATAGTCAAGTGACTCTATTAGCAAGAAATCATAATATTATTAACTGTAGTGTGATTTAGTTATCATATTGCTTAAACTTATTCATGGTTGCTTCCCACAAGGTAGATTGAGCTGAAGGGTAAAGGACCAGAAGAGTTCAAGTAGTGTGACTAGTTTCTTTTATGCAATTTAATTTCTTGCCATTTAGATATCATATTGCTTGACTTGTTCATGATTGCTTCCCACAAGGTAGATTGAGCTGAAGGGTAAAGGATCTGAAGAGTTTAAGTAGTGTGAATTAGTTGCTTTGCTTTTAGTTTGAGTTGCTTTTATTTTTACTTTCCGTTACATTCAACAGCAAGGATATGGGCCATTGTCATTAGTTCACTGTTTGATGCATTTATCCTCTTAAGAATGATTTCATTTTAGTTGTTTAAATTGTAAAGTCTCTTTTTGAGCACTTTCAAGTGTTGAGAAAATCACTGTAGAAACCATCACCATCTATACTCCATACTTCACTTTCATCCTCGCCATCACACATTAGGTAAAGATAAATCAAAAACAAACTTAAAAAAAACTCAAAAACGACAAAAGACTAAGGAAATGGTTATCTAGTACATATAGTACACTTCACTTCGTCAGTTTACGAACCCCGGATTGACATTTTAATTAGCAATTTAGATCACACTAAATTGACCAAACACACTATAACACTTGGCCAGTCTTGTGTTCGTCTTCTCAATGCTTGGTTATAACCTTCGGCCGATGAAGTCTTGATGAAAACTACGAACTCCCTGCAAGGGAAGTTTTGGTCCAACCATGAACCTATGTCCACACGAGGAAATCCCATGGCTATACTCAGCCTTCTGCTTTGTGTATTCAAGCTCATCCATCTAGTAGAAACGAAGAAGGGGAAAATCTAAAAGAGAAAAACTATGTCAGAGTTCTTACATGCTTCTCTGAAGGAAAAACCTCTTCTACTCTCAATAAGTCGGGATCCCTTTTCTACCCCAAAAATAAATAAGTGCCTATGCACAGTCCTCTTGAAAAATACAAAGGCGAAAGAAGAGAAAGGCTTCCTGCATAGAGAAGTGATGCATGCAACTCCACCGGGGTACTGACCAGGATCGCTGGTAGTTGAGCAATGTGTGTGTTCATGCGTGACTCTATCGGGGTACTGTCTAGACTTGCTAGCAGCAGAGAAACACCAGAGATGAAAACGTATACTCTGAAAATCTTCAACTCACGAGCTAAACTACCCTTCCCGGATTTGAAACACTAAGATCTAAGCTGAGATTTTGATTGTGTTTGATTGAGTTGGCAAAAGGTGAACCATGTATTTCCATGGGGTAGATGGGAAACTGAAGTAAACTACATAATGATTCAATACTCCCCGAAACACCAAGGCCCTGTGCTAGAAATGAATCGAAACAGAGAAGCTATAGTTCTACCAGTGTGTCACCAAGGGTTGTAACAGCTACAACTACCCTCCAAAATTTTGGCATGCACCAATTTCGGAGCCTCCCTTGAAGAGTTTCACTTGATGACTGCACACACTCGGGTTCACTCCATGAGCTCATGTGAGTCTTTACATTCGCCTTTCTTGATTCATTGCATTCAAATCTTTGCATGCTGATGTCTGAGTCATGCTTGCGACAGTGTTTTGGTTATGCTCAAAGTCTTCACTTCGTATGTGCTTGTTGTATTCACTATGAAAGCACCTGTCACGCTTACACATAGAGTCACATTCACTGTTGCACAAGCATTGTCTTGATCAATGAACGATCAATCATGAGTGTCGCGCTTGTTGAACATGTGTGTCTGGATAGTTTGGTCGTCTCATCATCAAGCCATGCGAGTGTGTGTTCATATGATCACCTATGCATCTTTCAATTGTTCACACACTTAGCCATTTTTCCTGAAAGTTCTGACGACCATAATCCCCTCTAACAGCCGCACCATCACCCCGCCATTGACTCGCTCGACTGTCAACCAGAATAACATAGAAGCACTAAGCTAGTCTTTTCAAGTTTCACTTCCCACAAGAAATTCAATCAGCTCTCATGCTGGCAACCCAGACAGTCGGACCCAACAATCACCTCAGGACTGACTCCTCTAAAAAATTGTGCAGACGCCACTGAATTCACCCACTCAACTGACTGGGGAAATTGGGAAAATAGGTCGGACAAACACCAAGTGCCCGTCCTTGTTTCCCTCATAAAATTGTGCAGTTTTCCCAGTTAGTCATCGCGGCAGTCGACCAAATGTTCATCTCAGAAATTTCTCAGTGCTCATGAGTAGGCCTTCTACTTCCCATTAGTCAGATCAACTCAGAAATTGCACAGAGATGATCAGCAGGCCAACCTCCCAGCCTCAATGCAGTTTTCCTTGCTAGCAGCCCCTAGCAGCAGACTACTAGTTCCCTCTGGGAATTACGTAGTTTCTGCTGCTAGTCTACCAGAAGCCAACTGGTAGTCCCCTATGGGAATTGCGCAGTTTTGGCTACCAGTGACCCCAGAAGCCCCTAGCAGCAGATTGCCAGTTCCCTCTAGGAATTACACAGTTTTTGCTGCCAGTCTCCTGGGAAGCCAACTGATAGTGCCCTCTAGGAATTGTGTAGTTTCAACTTCCAGTGACCCCAATAGCCAACTAGCATTTCCCTCTGGAATTGTGTAGTTTTGGCTGCAAGTGACTTAGGAAGTTCCCCAGAAAAACTGTGCAATCCATGGTTGTTGACCCTACATGCAGCCTGACCCGTTGTTCTGGAAAATTATGTAAATCTGGATGTCCAACCCCACTGCCCATTCATTTTGAAAAATATGCAGAGCATGCCTTCCTTGCCTTCCAGCAGCTCAGACTGTTCCTCCCAAAATTTGTGCAATTTTGCCTCCCAGCCGAGACAGACCTTGCAGACAATCACTGTCGACTTAGATTACCTATCTCCATCTCTCAGTGACTCTTGTACAGTTTTCATCAACAGTTTCGTAGAGCCATCATCCCACATCATAGCCTTGCTGCCTCTCCCCGTCACCTGCATCCAAAATTCTCATGTGTAATGGTAGACTAAGAGGTTTTGGATTTGATGTCGTCTCGTCATGAGTGACTGTAGGTACAGATACACCAAAAAACATGACAAGACGATGAATGGGATGAATGAAGGGAGCATATGCAGAAGGATATGTTCACCAACGAACAAACTAATGAAGCATGTGAAGCAGATGAACGTAACAAACATTCACCTTCACGAACAGATGAGCATGTCAAGCCTTCCAGCATGCAAGGAAGGAACAACATGCTAAATCTTCATCAAGTGAACCAAGGACCATCGAAGACTCCATGCACTTCACCATTCGGAGGTGAAGCTATGCTACACCATGAAGACATCCATCACCCAACATCACTACAGCTCGAAATGCACTCCAATTGTAGCACGAATGTACCAGCTGTTAGGTTCCTATACTAATAGGTGTCATAATTTATGATTGACTTAGTTTATTTCTGTAATATGTACATACCTTTGCTTTTTGCAAATGTTTTCCATATTCAAAAATTCAAAAAAATAAAAAAATAAAAAAATGTAAAGAGGGTTTGTCTTAAAAGAAAAATCAAAAGACAAAAAGAATAAAGAAAAAGGTCAAAAAAGAAATGAAAGAAAATGAACCCCAAGAAAAAAGAAAAAAGACTATGAAAGTGTGCAAGTCTAAATTCCACTACCATTTACTTTGATGAAAAATAAAAGGTTGTGTGCAACTTGTTATTCATGCCACAATCCATGGTAATCAAACAATTTAATCTTGGTTATTCCATGTTTTTAATTTCATGTTTATAGATAGAGAATGAAAATTTGACCAAACTGTTTAACCTTGGCAGATATTAGGTAGAGTGAATAAAAGGAGATCAACTATTTAATCTGAGCCCTTGGATGTAATAAGGTTAGACTTAGTTAAATTACTATTGTAAAAGAAAAGAAAAGGTTTTGATAAGGATTTGCCAGTTTAAGTGCACCCTAATAAAGAGAAGTAAAAATGGTAGGATGAGTAGGTGAGTAAGTAGAAGAATGGTTGCAAAATTATGGTGATTGATTGGATTAAGTCATATCATTTACTTTCATCATCGAGTTTCTAAGAGTGTGGATGATAATCGAACATTTACAAAGTCAAATTATTAATTTCCCCGTTCATTTCACCTTTAATTTACTAATTTCCCATGAGCAAAGTCAAAAGTACATAAAACCTTAAGTTAAAGGGGCTCAAAGCATTTATCTGACTTCTGGAGGGACCGGACCGTTGACCCAATAACTTATAGGGTATAAGTACTAAAGTGCCTTCACCAACATTCACCTCCTCCATCATTCATTCATTTTCCATAAAAAAAACCCCCTTTTCCTAAGGAAAAATCACTATTTGCCTAGGAAAAGTGATTATCCTCATTTAAAAACCCACAAAAAAGCATTTAGACTAAGTTATAATGCATAAATGTGGATATATAAATGAATGTCAATACATTATACATAGTGCAGTTGTCTTTCCACCTCCATTTCATATTAACTTTAATTTCTGTTATATTTATTTAACTCCCAAAAACAAACCCTTTCTCGTATGATTTATTAAACCCATATGATAATATCCCGTCCCAGAGGTTTGAAATATAAACCTTTTTAAGAAAATTAAATAAATGGATTAATCAGTCGATTAGTGAATAATTAAGAACCATAACCCTCCACTGACTAAAAAAGATTAATTAGTCAATCAGTGATTAATTAAATCTGTTCCTGCCAATAAAATCACCCCTAACGACATTAAGCCTCCCTAAACCGCAGTTGTTATCCCGTTGGGCCCCTCCATTAACTCCCCGATCAAATCACACCCCCGACCACCATACGACCTGACCCCTTTAGATCCAATGGCTGACGCTCATATCGGGTGGCCTCCGATGCTGAACGTTACTCACCCGATATGAGCAGTTTCATTGTTCACCCCGCCTCTATGTGGCGCCCGATGAATGGCATCAGGCAGCCTCCCCTCAAAACCGCCCATGACTCATAACTGGTGTGATGTCCCTTTTAATATCACTTCCCCACCATTTCGATAAACCTCCCATCCATTTATTTAATTGACTTTCGCGCCATATTTCGAAATTCTGCCCGTTAAACCTTATAACATGAAAACTGTGTTTTCATGGTTTTCGCCTGTTTGACTGTGTAAACCTATGAAACCTTCCAGCGCCTCCTTGAACCTCTGAAACATGATTTCACCATCTGTTTTCAGTCCAAAAATCCATTGTGACCCCTTTCCCAGTCATCCCTATGCCAGAGAGCCATCAAACACCCTTCATGAAAACCTGTATTCTCTTGAATAATATTGAATTTTTTCAAGTTATCAAACTAAGATTATAGCTTGGATAAACAGTTATGATACTAGTCACAGAACTGGTTTATTCCAAGAATCAATAGAAAATCTCATTCAAAACTTGTGCTCAAAGAATGAACACAATTGTACAAGGAAATAGAAAAGAAGACAACTACACAGAGCATTGACAGTCAGAACAGAGCAACCAGACAGAGAATACAGTTACAAGGCATATGAATACAATAAGCATGGACTTAACCTATACCCACTACCTAATGCTGATATACATAAAAATAAAATAATTTACTCTTGAAATAGACAGTAAAAACCTAAAATATACAGTGAAGGTAAAAGGATATAGTAAAGAATAGTCAAAGTGTATTAGGGTTAAAGAGTATCAGATTGAAGACCAAGTCAAGTAAAAAAGCTAGCATGAAGACGTAACAGTAGGGAAGATAGTTACAAAGCATAGCATAAAAATTCATGTCAAAGTGAAGACAGATGAAAAAACAGAAAGGTAAAAGTAAAACAGTAAAAGTAAACATGGAGGCAGTAAGGGTTAAACAAAGATGAAAACCTTTTCACCAGCGACAATGAAGTTTATCCAAAGTAAAAGTGAAAAACAGCTAAAAGAAATTTGAGGTTAGAAGATGAAATCAAAGCAGAAATGGTACATTCTTCAGAAATTTCTTGTTTAAGTCATAGTTCGATAGAAACTATTATGGCCAATCCAAGAAGTATTTTGAGAAACTGGAGGAGGTTTTTATTCCTAACAGGCCAATTTACAAAAACCTATCTCACTTTTTACACAAAATTTCCGGGGCAGAATGCACAAAGAAAGGATGCAGTTACTGACTAGGAAGCCTCATCATCACTTAAGAATTGATATCAAATTCGAATTTCTCTTATTTGTCACCAAAAATCCATAAAAATAGTGCCAATAGATTCATTAGTTTTGAGTGTCCTTTATTTAAGTTCTATTAATGTAAAACAATTTGAGATATTTCTAAAACAAGCTAAAGGAGCTATTGTAATCAAGGTTGGACTATTTTAATGGATTAAATAAAGTTGAGGACCTTTCAATCGATTCATGTGCACTGTGGGAAACAAATAAGTATCACTTCTCTGAGTTTGATTATTGTTTTCCTTTATTTATGAAATATCTTATGTGTTTCTTATAATTCTTAAAATCAAACGAGGAATAATATCATCAGAATTAGCTTAAGTGCTCTTTGTTTTCACTATTTTCTTATTTAATGTTTTCTACTAAATTTATTAAGTTTGGGAATTCTTAGTTTCTCTCTTACTTTTGTATTTCACTACCTTTATTGGCCCCTAGTACAAGATTATTAAGTGCCCTTACTACTTGCCAAACCTCCCTTCTTCATCTTAACCCCTGTTAAATATTCTTCATTGCCTTTGGCCCTGGTTAAGATTTCCATCCATTAAGACTTTTAGATTTGTCCTTGTTGTGCTAGCTTTCCTTGTGAACTCTTACCTCGGTGATTAATAAAATCCTAATAAACCTTTCCTACTTGACTCCATAGCCCAATGGCCTAAATACTTGCTCTGTCCATCCGTCTTCTTAATTCCACCACCCAATCAAAACAAAACACCCCTGAACTTTCATAACTAGCCTAATATCCCATCAAACAAAGCTAAATTATAAAGAGAGAGCCCTCTCTGGACTTACGTTGGCTACAACTTGAGTCTAAAAGATTGGTTTGTGGTTACCTTAGAAATTTCTTTCTTTAACCTTGAGAAAATTCTGAGTGATAACACTAGCATTGTCATGTCAAGTCATGTTGAGTCACGTCATGAGTCATGTTGCCCTCATCTCCACTATGGGCTTTTTGTCCATCAATGTGATGTAATGTGGAATTCCAAGAGACTCGTTTGTTGAACAAAGAGTCATGTAAGTCTAAAATTCATGGAAGTCAAATGGTCATGAGGGTAGTTGAACATCCACAAGGGTTAGTTTCACCTTTGGCTATAAATACCCCCTCATTTATCCATGCAAAGGAATTTTCACCTCAGCTCCTCCCACATAGCCAAGAGAGTCTGTAATATTTTCTTTGAGGAGTAAGTAGTTGCTCCAACACCCTGCTGACGGGGTTAGTGATGTATGGAGTAACGATGAGTCTTTGAACTTTTGCTTAATTCAAAAGCCTATTAACAAGCCAACACGTTTTCACACATCTATTGTATCTATTGTAAGACTGATCTTTAACACTTGTAATGCATGTTGCTTTAACCTATGTTCTACATCTGAACTATTTCATTTGTTGTAATGCATAATATATTAATGGGAATGTGTTGTATATGTTGTTAATTCTATCATGTCCATGTCGACTTCTCTGTCGAACATCAGACAAACCTTTCACCTGAACCTTGTTGTAACAACCGTTGCACTTGTTTGAACTGTTCCGTGAGTGTTGTACGTGTTATATTACCTTGTATGTTGTGACTGCCGCATCCGAGTGGACTGCTTCACCGAAAGTTGTGTATGTCCTTTTGTGTTGTGTGTTCCTAACCGAGTTGGGACTGATCCCTTTCAACCTAGAACTCACCTTCACCTTCTTCCCTTCACAGTGAAAGAACCACTGAAACAAGTACACTTACACTCACTAGGCATGCGAACCTCTCTTCTCGAAGACAAAGCGTACCACTCTCCTATGTTGACAAGCAAGAGTTGAGGCAAATCCTTAAGAAAATGGAAACCAGGCCATCATACTGGATGGGACTCCCACACCAAATGGTGTGAGGTCTAGTTGGGACTTCATATCAGGGTGATCCCCTGAATGTTGGCGGGTCCAACACCGTCAACAACTTCCCACATTTGGTGCATCTGGGGTAACATGGGACACTCATGAGTATAATGGCCATGTACACCACAACATGCACAAGGCTTGTTCGTGTGAATAGACTTTTCTGCTTGGGCTGGTCACCCTGTTGTTGGTTGTTGGTGTTAAGTTGGTTCCCCCAGGGTTTATTAGGTTGATTACCTTGGTTACCCTGGTTACCCTTGTTACCTTTCCCCTTATTCCTTTTCTTTGAATTTTGGGGATTGGTCGCACTCTACTTGACCCTGAGGGGCGGTGGTTGTTGGGGTTGAGGATGCATGGGAGGCTACGACGCTAATTCCTGAGGGGATGGAGCGCTCGATGGTGCATATGTATTAGATAGTGAAGGGGAAATGGTTTGGTAGACAAGTTGAGAACTAGCTGGTCCTCACATCTGCTGATGTGGTTGGGGAAATGCATAAGAGGTGCTTTGTCCTGAATACACGTTGCTGGGAGAAGGGGCATAAGTGTTGGAGGAACTGGTTCCCCCTATGGAAAGCCATAAATCTACTGAGTATATGGTGAAGGATGTGAAAAGCTCCAACGATACCGTCATCGGTGTGAGATGCCCCTGATGCATTGGCACCACCACGACGGGGGAGGTCTGGTATCACGGTATAGACATAACCAGATTGAGCATAAATCAAGTCATATCTCAGAGCAATCTAGAGAGCCTCTTCCTCTGTATAAAGAAAGTGAGATGTGACATCTTTTGCAGTAGGCATTAATAGAGTCCTAAGAAACCAATCGAGGTAGACATGGTCTTCGAAGGATGGAGCACAACACATGCTCCTCCTTCTATGCCATTGTTGGACATGATCATAAAGAAGAGTGGTAGAGGATTGATAGAATGTGCTATAGAGCTATGTACTAGTGTTGTATTAGAGAGGTAACTGAAAATATAAAAGGAATTCTTTAGCAAGCATTGCGAAAGTAGAATGAGAGGCGGCGGGCTAGTCAACATACCACTTTGTAGCATCTCAAGTGAGAGTGCATTGGAACAACTGAAGATGAATGGAATCATCAATGATGGAGTTGGATGAACACCAAATATGGAAGGAGTGAAAGTGATTGGTGGGGTCTTCTCCAGAATTACCCTCAAACTTGGGAATGTCGGAGGGAAGCTTAGTTGGCATAGTTGGCCAACTAGCATCTTGGTTTATAGGGTCGTTAATCAACTAGCTAAAATCCAGGAGGCTTAACCTAGCCATGAAAGTTAGCATGGGAGCTACTGGAATGGTTCCTAAGACAGTTCCACTAGATGTGATTATCGGGGTAGAACTGGAGCCAACACCACGTTGGTTTCCTTCATCTACAGTGGGTCCTGACATGTCGAAGGTATGTAGTGGAGGCTCAGAATCAGATGAGGAATTAGATGAACTAGAAGAGGAGTCGGTATGGGGACTCGAGTGTGGGGAGGAGTAATATGTGCAAGAGGAAACTTGGGATGAAGGCCTAAGAGTCTCTGTGACAAATGCCTTGGTGGCGCAATAGTTGTAAGACAAAAGTGACACAGAAATGGTGAAGGGATATGAACAAGATGTTTTTGCCTTTGCGTGGGGAGATAAATTAATTAAGTCTTGGCTTGGCAGTGTAAACCAAGCACCCTTTTCTTAAGGTGTGCTTGTGTGTGTATGTGTGTTTATTATTTAAGCCCAGATCGTGTTTGAAAAAATAAAAAGATTGTTAAAATAAATTGAAATTAAAAACAAAAAATGAACATCAAATCAACTTTCTAAACCCCACCAAAACTAGGGTTGCAAAAAATGTGTTGGTTGGTGGCGAAATCAACTGAAAACACACAAAAAAAGGCCAAGAGATCTAAGCGTCATTGTGACTAGGATCAAAGGACACTATGTCATTGGAAAGTGGTGCAACAACAGAAAAAAAAACCACGGGGGGAAATCATGTAAAAAAGATAGGGATATGGGTGTGAAACCTAGGGAAAAAATGGGACCCTAAGGCAAATGACCAAACAAGGTTTAAGATTAAACTTTGGAGGGAAACTACCTATCTTTGAAGATCTGAAACAGGAAGGTACATATTTGGAAAATATGGCTAAAAGCTATCCAAAAGCTCAGACTTCTTACTCAGCTAAACTCCTCCTATAAAGGTGGAAGTGTGTTAGAAGCTCTAATGGGATAAATTCCACTTCGACAAGTGAAAAATAGTAAATCAAGGCCTAAGCAGGCTAAGACAATGGTCAACCATCCCAACATACATCTCTCAGAAAAAAAAACCCAGAAATAGATTAAACAAAATCCCAAAAACCCTAAAAATCACAGGTACTGGCCTGTTTAGGGGGAGATCACACTTTTTGGGCCATAAAGTGCGCTTTGGACCTCCAGATCGCACATTTGGGGAAGAAAAGTGTGATTTCCCTTCGATTCTCGGTTGGCAACTCTGGGAAAAATTTGTTGCCTCTGTTGTGACTGGTTCCTTTGACCTGCGAAAATGACCAGAAAACTTAAGGAAGTTAGAAATTTCACTGATCTAGGGTTAGAATGCTAGTAAACAACATTAAAATACTTAAAAAGAGAAACCCTAAGCTGAAAACAAAAGGTCACCCAAGTTTTTGGATCATAATTAAAAATGCAGTGGAGTCTCCAATTTGTTATTGTGTTTTCTTCTCGAAGGTGTACGAAAAGAAACCACTTTAGACTGTGGATGACAAACAATCCTAACAATATAAATGGTTGTCAAACAATGCAGATCTGCAACAAATGATAGAATCAAAACTTGCCAAAGCCCTGATCTATGCAACAAATATAGTTAAACAACAAAATGGAATAGTAAAATAAGTGCAAATAACTCCAATAATCCAATGGAAACCAGATATATGAAGAATATATTTTATTAAACATCACATGTGAAGGGAACAAATAATGTTACCAGTCCCCCTCTATGGGATGGGTTCTTGGCTATCCTAAAATGTCTTCAGCTTTTGCAAAGTCTCTCTCCTCTATAATGTGTAAAACCCTGCAAACAAAATGTTTGAGCTCAATGAGAACTCAAATGAAAAAGAAGATTGTGTGTGACAGTGATAATAATCAAAGCTGTAACAGTGAGTGCAACAATGAAAATAACCGAAAGTGAAGAATGAATGTAAAACCCTTCTATTTATAACAAAATATTAGGTTATCCACGAATAAGGAGCAATAAAAAAATATTATTAACCCTATTCTAGAATTAACCATTTGGAATATTTTATTATATTTGGTTTGGAGGGAAAAAGTATTTAAACTTTTATTTAGAAATAATAAATAAATAAATGATTTATTTATCATCTCAAGAAATATGGTTAAGGAATAATAAACAAATAATAATTTATTTAATTATTCCTAAGGGAGTTAGTCAAACTTGATGAGGAATAATAACTAATTAGTGATTAATTAATTATTCCTAGAGGAAAATAAGATAATTAATGATTTACCTGTTTATTTCTCATAACGGGTCAAATGTGACAAGGAATATTAATTAAACAATGGTTTAATTAATTATTCCTAGAAGATAATTAAATAAATAGTGATTTATTTAATTATTCTCCATGGGTTTAATTATAAACTACTTAACAAATGTGGTTTATTAAGTAATTTCTCACAATGAAAGAAATTTTAATACAGTAAAATTGGCCCTACATGGTGTACATCGATCCATCTAGTAAATTATGGCTAGGTGATCAATTTTTTTATGATAACACATACCTTGAAACAACAACAAAGTGACACTTATTTTTTAGTGCAACAGTTGAAACATAGGTTTGCAACACTTAAAATACAAGTTTGAAAACAAGTGTTGAGTACAACCAAAAAGTGAGATAAGCTATGGGAAAGTGTATAACTCATATTATCATGATATATAGGATCAACTTGTAGAAATTCTATACAAATCTAGCTATGTAGAAATCTACCTGTAGGTTAACTCGATAATGCAATATAGATCAAAGAAAAATACTATAGCCTACTTCTACTATCAAAGTTTGCTTTGTGGAAGCTTAAAGATCAAGCTGAACACATATAACCAGAAGAATAAGAATCAATGCACAATGCACATGAAAATACTTTGGGGAAAGCCTCAGCTAAAAACCCCACTATCTGTATTATCATACAAGGTGGAAATACATAGGAATTATACAAAGCCTTAGCTCTCACAGCTAGCCAGCTCTCAGTACAATCCTCACAGATGCTCACAGGCAATCCTGGCTTCTCACAAGCCTTCCTCTCTACCCTCCAAGCTCATATTTCCTTGCGTTGTTCCTCTAGGATTATCTCCTTCAACCAAGTGGAAAACTCGATTTACCAAGTGGATGATCTCCTGATCTCACATGCTGTCATAACTACGCAATCCTCAAGGAAAAATTCCCCGCTGCATGCATGAGTTTTCTTTATAGGAAAACACATGCAACTGATATTACACTCTCCTTGTCTTTAATCTCAACTGGGTCTTTCTTAAAATAGACATCCATGAGTTTCTGATGAGAGAATGTTCAGTTAACTGGAGTACAATAGTTGAGTGCATGCATGCATCAACTGATTGTTAACTCTCTATTAGTTTCTCAAACAGTTTGGAACTAATTTAACTGGACTTAACTCAATAAAGTGAGTTAAATAATTACAACTCAAATATAACTCGACCTTATCTCCTTAATTTAAGGCTTATCTCCTTAATTTAAGGGATAACTCTTGCATGACTTCAGAAAGACTTCTAACTTGAATTTCTCCAACTAATTAATTTAAAATAACTTAATTAATTATTTCCAAGTAGATTCTAATACTAAATTCAATTTTAATTCACAATTTAATTCAAGGACAAATTAAACTGGAATATTCTTGTTGCCACATTTCAACACTCCCTCTCAACAAGAAAGGGATTATCTGCCACCCTGATCCTGTCTTTATGGAACTCGAATTTACACTTTGACAATGCCTTTGTCAAAATGTTAGCATCTTGCTCCTCTATCGAAATATACTGCAGCAACATGACCCTCCTCGCTACATCAACAACTTACTTTACCTTGTAAAGCCAACGAGAACTCACAACTGACTTGTTAATCGATCTCGGAACCACGTCCCAAACACTATTACGAACTATGGATTCATACTCCTCCGCCATAACATTAACCAAAATCGGTTGTTGCACTACTTCCTCAAAGGAAGAAGTCTCGGTCTCAACACATTCCCCAGCAAGGGCCATGTATCCAGTGTACCTGTCAGGTGACCTCCTTTCTTTGCGCTGAGAACATGGTGCTCCCACATTCTCTCTCGCATCCTCCAACAATATATCAGCTTCTGAGAGACTGAATTTGGATATTCCACAGTGTTCATATTTTCATTAGTCAATGTTTCGAGCCTAGACCAAGACTCATCAACAGGACTCTTGATGATGAGTCTTGGTCTAGGATCGAAACGTCGACTAATGAAAAGATGAACACTTTGGAATATACGAATTCAGTCTCTTAGAAACCACACCACAGAAATTTACAAACCAAGAATATATCAGCTTCTCTTGTGCACTTCCGTCCATCTCTGGAAGACTCTGCTTGAGTGGATGTATCTACTCCTAGAACCTCTGCATGCGGCTGCTCCACATCAATCTGAGGCTCCTCCTCCTTAGGAGCCAACAGTTCCTCCACAGCCTGCACTTGGAGCTCCCTATCACGGGAAACTCACATGGCCTTCTGCTTATCAAACTTGAGATCTCTGCGAACCACTGTCCTTCGATTGGTAGGAAAGTACACCCGATAGTTGTGAGGTGTATCAGTTTACCCCACAAATATCCCCAACTCTGTTGTCGGCTCAAGCTTCTTTCATGCATCCTTTGTCACATGGCAATATACCGATGATCCAAATATCTTGAAGTGACCCACATCTGGTCTCTTACCGGAGAAATCTTCCTCTGGTGTCTTCATCCCAAGTATGTGATGCAGGATTCTATTATGAAAATAGATCGCTTTGTTGCATACCTCATCCCACAAATGAAGTGGTAGGCCTTGGTCATGCAACATTTCTCGTGCCGCCCCTATAATAGTTATGTTATTCCTCTCAGCCACCCCATTCTGTTGTGGGTTATGAGGTGCCATCAACTCTCGTTTAATTCCTTCCACTGCACAGAAGTCCTTAAAATCTTGAGAGACATATTCTCCATTGTTGTCTCTTCTCAAGGCCTTGATCTTCTTCCCTGACTCTTTATCGACCAAAGATTTTAACTCACAAAAATTTTTGAAGGTATGGTCCTTCTTTTTCATGAAATAAATCCAACATTTACGAGAATAATCATAAATGAAAATCACATAATACCTTTGCTTCGTCATGGATGTCGTCGAGAATGGTCCACACACATCAGTATGAACGCACTCTAAGATAGCCTTTGCTCGATTGTCTCACTCATGAAAGGAAGACTTAGTGTACTTTCCTAAGGTACAACCTTTGCATGTGTCAACTTGCTCAAGTTTACCATTGGGAAGTCCTATAGATATCTACTACATTATCTTCAAAGCCCCATGATGCAAATGGCGCAACCTCTTGTGCCACAACTCGCCAATGTCTTGGCTTTGCACAATTTCTACTTTTGTACTCAATGTTGCACAATCATCTACCTCTAGTTTATAGAGATTCTTCACTCGAATCGCTATCCTCTTGGTCTGATCTGTGGCTATGTTTCTTAGGAACACCTTTCCTCTACTGAAGACAACATCGTAGCCTTTGTCTTCCAACATCGTGACTGATACCACGTTCTTCTTCAATCCAGGCACATACTTCACATCTGTCAAGGTGATAGGAGGTCCAAGCTCCCTCTGAAAAGAAACGTGCCCACTCCTAAAACACTATACTTCCCATCGTCACCCATCTCTATGCGCATCTCGAGGTCTTTCTCCTCCAAGACACTAAATAAACTTTATCATCGGTCAAGAGGAATGAGGCTCCACTGTCAAGATACCAAACACAACCCATCATTGATGACACCATGCATGTGATGAGGGTAAAGTCCATTTCGAATTGAGAGGCTAATGCCTCACCTTCCAATCCATCCGAGGATTCCTTCTTGGACTTCTTCGATGGGCAATTAGTTGCATAATGTCCCATCTCGTGACAATTAAAGCATCTCACTTTAGACTTGTCACCCTTCTTCCCTCCATGAGAAGAATTCGATTTGGAATGGGAAACCTTCCTCTTTCCTTTCCTTTCCTTACTTGCTAAGGCCAGATTTTCTTCATCAACATCCTTGGATGAAGAACCATCTCGTGTGCTCCTCCTTATCTCCTCTTGCATGAGACCGACCACAGTCGTTCCCAATCCAATAGTTTATCCCTTCCATTCATAGAGTCTTGGTAGCTATTAAAACTCTTTGGAAGGCCAAGGAGAGCGAGGCTCACCATATCTTCATCGACAGTAGTTATTCCCACACTGCTAAGCTCATCTCTGCAGGTGGTGAGCTTGTTCAGATATGTGGAACAATAGTTTCGCCTTCTCCATCTTGAAATTCTTCGAAGCTTAATCCATGAGTGCTTAATTTCCTCTGTCACTAGTTGTTCAAAGTAGAAGGTCCTTCAAATGTCTTCCACATTGAATGGAGTATCCTTCCCATGGAGACTCAAGACAATATGGTCTCACAACTCCCTCACAGGCATAAAACTGTCTCACCTTCGTCACACACTTCTTCCACTCAACCAATTGTTGGGCATTAGTTGAAGCTGGCTTTGGGATTTCTTGATTAATGAATTCATTCAAGCCATTGTCTCCTAATATATCCTCCATTCTATCTTTCCATGCTATGTAATTTGAGCTACCTTCCAAGGCATACTCAAGTCTCAAGCCATAGAATTCCATTGGACAACCTTTAAATATGATAACAATTCGATTTGCACTTGCAACCCCAAACTTCAAACTTTGAATTCTCTTCTCAGTATGTTGTTCACATCTCTGATAAACCTAGCTCCAATACCTTGTAGAAATTCTCTACAAATCCAGCTCTGTAGAAAACCCGCCTGTAGGTTAACCCAATAATGCAATATAGATCAAAGAAAAAAACTATAGCCTACTTCTACTATCAAAATTTGCTTTACGGAAGCTTAAAGATCGAGTTGAACACATATAACCAAAGGAAGAAGAATCAATGCACAATACACATGAAAATACTTCGGGGAAAGCCTCAACTAAAAACCCCACTATCTGTATTATGATACAAGGTGTAAATACATAGGAATTATACAAAGCCTTAGCTCTCACAGCTAGCCAACTCTTAGTACAATCCTCACCGATGCTCATAGGCAATCCCGGCTTCTCACAAGCCTTCCTCTCTACCCTCCAAGCTCCTATTTCCTTGCGTTGTTCCTTTGGGATGATCTCCTTCAACCAAGTGGAAAAACTTGATTTACCAAGTGGATGAACTCTTGATCTCACACAATGTCAGAACTGCACAATCCTCAAGGAAAAATTCCCTCCTGCGTGCATGAATTTTTTTTATAGGAAAACACAAGCAACTTATAGTACAATGTCCTTGTCTTTAATATCAACTAGGTGTTTCTCAGAATATACATGCATGAGTTTCTGATGAGAGAATCTTTAGTTAAATGGAGTACACTAGTCGAGTGCATGTATGCATCAACTGATTGTTAACTCTCTATTAGTTCCTCAAACAATTTGGAACTAATTTAACTGGACTTAACTCAATAAACTGAGTTAACTAATTAAAACTCAAATATAACTCAACCTTATCTCCTCAATTTAAGGCTTATCTCCTTAATTTAAGGGATAACTCTTGCATGACTTCAGAAAGACTTCTAACTTGAGTTTCTCCAACTAATTAAGTCAAAATAACTTAATTAATTGTTTCCAAGTAGCTGTTAAGACTAAATTCGATTTTAATTCATAATAAAATTCAAGGACAAATTAAATTGGAATATTCTTGTTGCCACATTTCAACACAACTAATGTAGAAGAGTGCGTTAGAATTCCCGGTAGTGGTATGTCAAATTGCTTTAGAAATACATTTGAAAACAAGTGAAAGTGACACATGCCAACACAAAGAAAACACAAGTGATGCATGTAAGAATGAAAGCATGGAAAATCAGCACTTGTGAGGGTAATAATAAGTGAAAATAACAATTTAAAAATCTCAAGAGAGAAAAAGCGACACAAGAAAAAGTAATATAAAACAAAAGTGACACTTGCGAAAGTGAAAGCAAGCAAAAACGATAGTGACGAAAGTGAAAGTGATACTTACAAAAATAAAATCGTGCAAAAGGGATAAATGAGAAAAATCACTCGAATGATAGTACAGTTGCAATTGAGAGTGAGAGAATGTTCCTTATGCTCCAAAGTGCACATAGCTCAAAAGAAAAATATGGTTATGAAAAGAGCTCCAAGTTAGACTCTTTATATAGAGAGAGAATACAAGAGTGAGGTGGATGAAACTGAGAGGTGTGACAACACTAACTGGAAGAATCACATTCTCATTATCAACTAGAAATGCACTCTGGCTATCAACAATGGCTGCAGGCACTGTCTTTATGAATTGCGCAGTCATTACCACCAAGGGTTGTGCAATGACTATCATTAGAATTTGTGAAATTACAACCACTAAGCACTGCATAGTCAATATATCTAGGGATTCTGCAGGCACTATCTCCAAAGTTTGCACAAGCGCTATCTTCAAGGGATGCACAATGCCTATCTTCAAGAGTTGCGCAATGCCTATATTCAAGGGTTTCGCAATGCCTATGTTCGAGGGTAGACATTGAATGCTAAGCTTGCTAGAATGAGGTGCAATTATGAATGCATCAAAAGATAAGCATGTGTAAGCAAGTGACTTCGACACTTAGAACCTTTAGAAGAATACTTGAGCAGTTAGAAAACAACAACAGACCCTGAAGTGACTATGAAGAACTTGAAATGACAAATCATAAGATCACAAGGAGGCTCCAAAATTCAGGTGTAGAAACATTTTGGAGGGTATTTTTCGTAGCAACAACAAAAATATATTAATAACCTCTTCTATTTCATCTGATGTGATCCTATCCATAAGACCTAAATTCTATTCTTGATCCACCAAACTAGGTTAAAAGGAAACCTTTTTTAACAATCTTAGCTATGTTTACTCTAGGTGATTCCTTGTAAAGTTGTTTGAAATTATTAGAACCAACCTACTTTGTTTCTCTGATACTTTTAACTTGTATCCCTAAATCATTCTTTATACTTATAATTTTTATTCTTTTCCACTCATTTTTTCATAAATGTGAAAGAAGCATATATTCTTGACTCCTTGAGCTACCTAAATAAATTTCCTTTTTTTTCTCCATTTGGCTTAATATTAATCTAAAAACTACTTATTTTATGCTTTTAT
>APFE030815728.1:0-12546 GCA_000404065.3 Pinus taeda
TATTATTGATAAATATTTAATTAAATTCATGTAAAAATAAAAATTATATTTAAAATTTAAATATACACTTTTATATAATACTTTTAAAATAATTATTAATTTAATAATATTAAAATTAATGTATCATACTATTCAAACATTAATTACTATTATTATATTTAAAATAAATGACCATTAAAGTTACTTTATATTTAAATTAAATGACCCATTATTATGTTTAAATTAAATAATCATTAAAATTACTATATATTTAAATTAAACGACCATTAAAGTTACTTTATGGAACTTACTTTATGAATCTCACTTTTGTTACACTTCAAATAAAAATAAAACTTAATTAGAATATCTAAACGGTCGTAGCTTATAATTTATAATATGGTCAACCAAAGAAAAGATTAATGAACTATTGCAGCCAACTTCCTTGTTAATTATTAGCTACGCTGCTTTTTCTTTACATTATCACGTGATTTGTACGCTGACTTAGAATTTTGTGGTGATGTCAAAAAGTTTTAAACATGGATAGATGCTAGGTGGATCTGGGCGGATCCGAATCCGCATCCGTCTCTGATACGGGGATCCGTGGATCCAACCATTGGGGCTGACGGATCCAGTAACATAAAATACACCAAAACACAACCCATATTTCCCTTGAGGGATGCAGCCTTCTCTTTGCTCCAACTCAGACTTGTAAGAGGCAAAATAACCCTTAAAAACAATCCCAACAATTTGTCCTCCTAGAGCTCAACTGCATCAGAGGTGTATAATCTTATGACAAGATGCTCTTTTGGATGATCAAAATGACCTCCGACTCTTCTTAATTTATATCAAATCATGTGGTGTCAAGAAACATAACTTGTGGAACTCTAACACACCAAGCTGACCTGCTTTAGGTGCCACATTAAACCACAACTACAATAAAAAAAATCATATCTCATGATAGACAACTCTGATTTGAGTGTTTTTCATTGCTCTCGGTTGGTCTCGGGGTCCTCTATGAACTCAAATCATCACTTGTCCAAAACTCCTCATGGATTGACATAGTACTAATAGTGTAGTTCATCAAGCTTCTAATTCATTTACTGATAATCCTTTTTGTTTCTATTTTCATAGTCAACCACTTTCTTTCTCATGTCAATACTCACATAGGCATTGGGATACACTTATGTAACGAGTAATCACAAAATTTCAGTGAACAAAATTGAATATTAACAACTAGGAACATCTTTCCCACCACCACAGTATAGTCCATCCCCTAGTTCCAAGAAAATGCTAAACTTCCTGTTGATGATATGGCAGCGGACAGGTACTTCTGCATAGGCTACCTGTCAAGCATGCAAGAGTGGTTCAATACTCTCTAGGTATTTGCTCATGTTGAGTAAGTGACTTTTATCATTTATTTCCTAAGTCCAATTTAGGAAAAAGACGTTCATTGATTAGTTAATGTTAGCTATTGGGCTAAAGATTTCCAAGGAAAAATGATTTAATCACTTTAATGAATTAGATCTAATTTCCACTGTTGATCTAAGTGGGTTGGGATTTAATCCTAGCCATTGTTGGGAGTCACGATTTCCATTAGACCAAAGGCTGCAGGTGTTAGTCAACGCTGCAGGTGTTAGTCAATGATTACATCACCATAGATAAGATTCCACGAGAGTTGTTTAGTCCATGTCGCGAAACACACAAGGAGTGCTGGTTTATCCAATGTCCAGCAATTTGCCCCCTAGCGTGAGCCAAGTGTGTATTGCACTGGTGACCTATGCTTTGATACCACTTGTTGGGAATCGTGATTTCTGTTAGACCAAAACCCGCAGGTGTTAGTCAATGATCACATCACTAGAGATAAAGATCTATGAGAGACGGTTAGTCTATGTTGCAAAACACACACGGAGCGCTGGTTTATCCAATATCCAACAACCATTTGGAGCTTGAGGGTTAGGGTTTTGGCTCAATGATAAATTATAAAAAAGAGCCTAAGGGACAAGAAAGGCACATTCAATCATTTAGGAAACAGTTTCCTCAAGTGGAGGGTGAGAGACTCAAGGCTAAAGAGAAGAAAAGTTGTAGCAAGGAAATTCTGGTGAGAGAAACTTCATGGGGCTGAGATATTGGAGAGAGGAGGCCGAATTTGCAGGGAAGTCGGAACTCAGCTTGGAGGCTTGCACAGGGGGTTGTACGGCCTAGGTGAACAATGAGATATTCTTCCAGTGTGCAGGCCGTACAACCCCCTGTGGAGGCCAAATTGCAGGTTGGAGCAGCTGATTTTTCCAGGGCTGAAAATTTCTAGGAGGCTGAGTTTTCAGAGGGCCGAAACTTCCAGGGGGCTGAGATTTCTAGGTTCAAATTTGCTGTATAAATCCTGTATTTCTCTGTAGGGCATTTTCTCTGTTAAGGGAGCCCTTAATTTTCCTGAGCAAATTAATGAAGGATATATTTGGAGGGTAAAATTTCTGCTGTGTGATTGAATTTTCTACTTGTGCTTTTGCTGCATTTTAATTGTTAAAATACCAGTGTATTTTTTATTCAGCAATTCAGAAAATTGATTTTCTAGATAAATAATTTCTGGGTATAAATATTGTTGGGAATATTAAATCAGATTTGGTGTTGGAAAATTAACACTTCCTCGAGGAAAATGAATAACTTTTCAGGAGAGGGCATTCCCTTTGTTATGTCAATGTATAATCTGCACAACTGCTAAACACATTTTGGAATATAACATTTTGGGGTAACATTCACAAGAAGCTTATTTGACATGTTTCCTTTGTTCCTACACTTTATTCAATTTGAATAGCGCGTTTCAGTGGAGAGGAACACGAGTGACTGAGTGGGTAGTGAAATTATATGACTTGGAATTGGATCAGACTCGGTGAGCCTTCAAATCAGAGTCGACTTAGACTTGGTCATAAAGCTTGTCGACCTACAAATTGTAAAAGTACATTAAAATTTCAAAATTTTAATCAAGAAAAATATAAATTTATGCATAAAAATGGAGATATTATTCGTTAGGCAGAAATATGAAAGTTTGCTGATGTCTATTGCATTTAAGTGCACAAAATAGGAAAAATCACATCGAGATACATAAACTAAAGTCTAAAATTTCCAAGAGACATTTTTTTTTGAGAAACTTCTAACTAATCGAGACATAGTGGGCAACTGCAATCTGAATGGGTACGAAGGCCCTCAAATACGGTAGTCAGTATGTAAGACAATGGGTAGGTAGCTATCACAATTGTATTCCATTTTGAAATTTGCTTCAAATCATTGCCAACAACAGGAAGGATTCACTTGCCAAATCAGCTCCAAACTCTCTACTGCAAACAATTCCGGAGAAGTGAGATAAGGGAGGCTTTTAAATAGGTAACTTGTAAGACAAAGTTTGTTTATCTTATTTTAAAGTTTTTGTCTTTCTTAATATGCTTTATTTCTTTTTTGAAATGGGCCTCACATCAAGGACTCAAAAAGTGTGCGATACTTGACCAAGTCATTGTTTATCTCAGTCAAGTCAACCGCTCAAGGTTTGACTTGATCAAGTCAGACAGTGACTTGATTGAATGAGGCCTAGTCACCTGTTGTCTCGACTTTTGCTGTGTAAGCAGGTCGATCTGCCCCAATTTCTCATTGAGTTGAGTCAAAGTTGGTCAATTTGAAGTGAATTGACCAAGTTTGACTACATTGATGCCCAATGATCACAGTGAATTTGTAATTTTTTTAGGGTGTCATCCCTTTTGCCATCCCCTGATATTTTGGAAGATATTCAGCTATTCCTGATGCTTTCTCCTCCGTCCCCGTGTCAGTGCGAAGCATAGCTCATATACAAGCTGGAACGTTGCTTCAACAACGTACCACCAAACACTTATATTCTTTTATGAGACTTTAGTTTTATATTATGATATCTCAAGCCTGTGATATTGAGATTTAAAACTGAGCATGAAGTTTGAACAGAGAACATTATAGGAGTTTGGGGAAATTAATTTAATGCAAAGTTCTGCAATTTTTTCATATATATATATATATTATTATATATTTATTTTTTCCAACTCAATTTAGAATTAATCTGATAATTTTAAAACTAGATTTTGGAAGTTGTCATTTACGTTCTTGTCGATCCTGAGTCTGAACTTAATGTGGACATTATCTTCCATTAAATTTGATCTCCTCTGTTCTTAATGTGGACATTATCTTCCATTAAATTTGATCTCCTCTGTTCTTGTTCACTGCAGGAATGAGTTTTGGGAGCTATATAAGGCACATTTCCATCAGCAAGTCATGCTAAGCAAGTCGCAGATTTGTCTGTACTAGAATGCCTTTACGAACTCAAAAAATTATGATTGTCCAAGGTGAAAAGTCTTGAATGAAGCTTGGATGAACTTGTGAGGAAGATTGATGCAAGGACATGCAGAGCTTTGATCCGAAGTAAATCTTTTAGGAAGAATTGAGATGGATTTCATGTATTGCAATTTACATTTTCACATCCTTTTACCCTGGGGATGTGATTGTTTTCAACTTTTTAAGGATTTCACATCCTGTATATCTTCAGAACTGTGCAGTTAACTTGTAGATAAATGGCCACTGATGGAATCTGTTATTATATAAGCACGTGCACACATATATATATGAAGGAAAGGCAAAGCTCTACTCCTTCATCTCTGCCTCTTAGTTTTCCACTTTGTAACTTAATACATCCCATTCATCAGTGTGTTTGTGATTCTGTATCAACTCTAGTATTAAGCATTATACTTCAACTTTAAAGCTGTTAAACTTCTAATTATTCTCTTATAAGTTTTGCTTGTTTTCGTTCTTTGCCCCCGTGGACGTGTGAAGTCAAATTATGTGTGGAAATACTATGGGGTTGATCAACATGCATTAATTCATTTGGAGCATTGAGTTTCAAGTTTCAACCCATTTAAAAGCTTAGCAAAGAATTTTGGTTTGGCTGGGCATAAAACTATAGCCCTTACAATCCAGTTCATTAAGACCCCCACCATGGTATCAGAACACTGATTCTCTTTGCCTAATAAATCATTATTTGTTGTATTCTTTATGTATTCATGTTTGTTTATGCCTATGTTGCAGGAAACACACCGTAGGAGGCTGTACCATGTATATAAATGTATGAAAACACATTTGGTATGGCCTTGAAATATGTGTGGTATAGTCTGAAATTAATTTTACGTTTCAAATGATCTTTTTCAGTTAGTACCACTCATCTGCACATTTTCAAAATGTTTTAGGTGATTTTTGACTAGGTAGCAATTAATCTTTAATTCAAATTCTTAAGAAAAAGAAATTTGTTTTTAAATTTTTAACATTGTGAGTAGTTCCAATCTCATTGGACTTCATATGGAGAAAGTAGAATTTCATATCTCATTCAAAATTCAACAAACTTAACAATTTTCAGGATTTCAGGATTTTAACAGGTTTGCAACATTTTCATTGGATTTGATTATGCATTAGATATGAGATTTTCATTTAATGAAGAGCACCAAGCCTTCTTTGTACCCAATTGTTGGTGGCGCTAATTATTGAACTCCTCTGTTACAATGTTGGCAAAAATGTACCTTTCTGTCAAGCCAAAATCATTGATTAGGCATGTTAAGCTTTTCCACCATATTTTAAGGCTTGGATTAAGTGGGTTGACTCATGCCACTGGAGGATTGAGGTAGAGGCAAGAGATCGATGAAGAGTTAGAGGGTGATACTAATGATGAGTATCCAATATAATCTATGACAGAACATTGCTTGTTTATGTTTGGCATTCAAATGTTCTTGCTCATTTATTCATAATGCTTTCTTTTAACATTTTAATATAATGTAATATCTATGAAATAAGACATTAAATCTGTACATCATATTTCCTCGTTTCCAAAATTTTGGGGGTCATGTTTTTGCATGTACCCATTTCAAAACTTGTACCCATTTCCCTGTATCATGCAATTTAGTTTTTTGCATTTTTTTTTGAAGGAAAAACTCTTGGGATATGCTATTATCTAGAATATTTGGATGGTGAGCAACTCAATTAGTAACTGCAACAGCGGTTGGTAATTCCAAGGAACTTGACAACATTTGAACCTTGTGACCTATGGTCTCCCTGCTAGTAACATGCCTTGGGTGGATGGTTCAACAAATTGAGCTAACCTTTGGAGCTAGGTTTGTTTTTACATTTGTTTAGTGGCTATACATATTATGTTTTTATTTTACTATCCTTTCATTTATGAGGCAATGCATGCTATAACAAAATTTAGTTTTTTATGTAACATTAACTGGTACACGACATTGTTGCAAATACTCAAGGTGTGTAGATTCCAAAGTTATGATGGCTTTCTTAGATTGACACAAAATCCACTCTTTGAATGTGGAAAAGCTTATTTCATCATTTCAAGAGACGAGTACTATGATTGTGATTATATGACACTCCCTCTTTATATCTACCACAAACAAGTAACATTTGAAGCCTCATTTAAGCTTCTCTATGAATGGGCAACATAACAAACTGTATATTGCAAATGTTAATTAACGATCTTAAATTCATATGCATAGAATTGGAAAACATTGTTTAGGCTAGTATGTTGATATTACATATATGAAAAGTGCATTTGTTTTACCATTAATCTTTTCTATCTACATACCACCTATATTTAGAATTTTGTAAAATAAATTTCTATCATAGAATGTGGGATTCTGTATAATATTATTGAATGAAAGTAAGTTCAATAATAAGTTTAACTTCAAGTAAGCCTCAAAGATTTCTCAAAACATCAAAAAGAGTAAGCATCTAATATTCAAAGAGTTTTGAAACTTAAAAATGAACCAACATAAAGGTGCTCTAAATATAAAGCATTAAAGGGATAAGGAAAGTTTCCATGTGTTATTGACTTTGAAGTAGAAGTTTGATTGTTAGTAGCAAGGAAAAAAATCCAACATAAATGGCATGGGAAGAACACACTAACCATGTCAAATTTCAAAAACAAATTTAGCAAAAGGTTAACATCATAGAAGTTTAAAGATAATAATTGCAAGGAACACAAAAATTTGTACAAGTAAAATCAACGATTTAAAGTCAAGTATTCATTAGGTAAGAAAAACCACGATGCTCTCCGCCATGTATTCTTTAAAGCATCAGTTTTATTTTGGGTACTTTTCTTTTAACTCATTATAACAAATACAAATGCCCCACCTTTTTTTATTGTTACTGTTTTCATCTAAGTTCAAATTTCATAATAATCATTAAATATTTATATTAAAAAGTTATGTAGTCAAATAAGCACAAATAGATATATTTACAAAATATAAGGTAGGCATAGAATCTGTGCCTCTAATTCTTCTTGTGTGACTTCCATCCAAAAAAGTAGTTGCAAGAAATCTTCCAAAAACATCTCATTACTAATTTCCACATATGCTATCTAACACACTAGCTGAAAAGAAACATCAACATTACATACTAGAAACCATAAATAAAACAAGAGACACATTAACATTACTTGCCAAAAACCAAAAATAATGATACAAACAAAAATCATTGTTATACAAAATATTCAAAATCTCTGGAATATAAAGAGATCCATGTTGACAATATATAAATAGTATATACTAAGTAGTTTATAGTAGAAAATATGATGATGAGAGTACAATTGGGGTTCTGTATAGATACCCGAGCGGAAGTGCCTATTCATAAAGAGTAAAGTCCTTTTGAGACATGTCATTTCATAATTAACTATAAACATTAGTCATTATTTATTACTATTATTTATATTATTTATATGTAGTCATGTTCATAACACCGCCTTTCCCTTTAAAGATGCTTTGTTCTCAAAGCATACCTTTTTTTTATTTTTATTTTGTAATTTATTCACATTTATTCAACCTTTTGGCATTGTCATTTTCGAAGATACAAAACAATATGAAGAATGATGTAACCATTCCAATTTGATTTTTTGTGGAACCTTGCACTTACTCGATGTTGAAAATAAATTGTTATCATGATATCTAATTATGCTAACATCAATATTCTTTGGAACACAGGTCAATCATTTTTGTCTCGAGTGATTTTGATATGATGACATATTGAGATGTTTGCTCTTATGATTTCGGTGTCAATAAAGAGTTACAGTGTCTTGAAATTCCTTTAATGTACTTGTAGCATTTTCTTTACTTGTTTTTGGCATATGATCTTCTTTGTGTATTGATGGCGCTGGTTTGATTATTGGATCTTCTCTCAAAATTTTTGTCATTTGAACTGCAAAATCCAAGTATGTATTTACTTCAATTGAATTCAGATTTCACTGAGCTATGAGGTTGATCAAATTTGTATTTGTTTCCTTTTCCTCAACTTGAATTTCCACATCTGAAGATTTTGATACTTCCTTCTTGATACATTTTTGTACTTTGTTTTCTAACGACTTCTTGTCCTTCTTAAGCTTCTTAGTTTGTGTAAGTATTTTTTCACAATGGTCCTTAAGGTGAGATTTTTTCTATCTTTGTCTGCGATAATTTTGTTAACTTCTTTTTGCATATTCTGCATTAATTTTTAGTTTCCTTGAAAAATTACTTTTGAGATATATTATGTATTTTGGTGTTACTGAATTGGCTCCCAATATAACATCCTATAGTGTTATTTTTTTTCTTCTTGTAGGAAAATGTCAAAAAATTTCTTTATATTTAAGATGAAGGATCCTCGTGATTCCATCTAGGGTGAACACAGAATAATGTCACCCTAATCGCTCCATAGGGATCTAATAGAGAACTGCAATATAAATGTGATGAAGGATCCTAGTGATTCCATCTAGGGTGAACACATAATAATGTCACCCTAATCGCTCCATAGGGATCTAATAGAGAATTGCAATATAAATGTATAATTCCAATGTGATTGTGATTTGGTAATGTTGTATTGTTTTGTCCTAATGATCTAATTTTTCAATTATATTTGACTCAAGAATCACCAATTGGTTATCGAATTTAGGACTTACATAATTATTATTTTCAGTGAGAGCGATAGAAATAGTGATATTTTTTCTTGCAAGAGCCCCCTTAATTCTAAATAGTACTGAAACATAGCTATATGAGGTTTCTAAAAATCTTTCTTTCTCCCTAGTTATAGATTCCATTTTGTTTTCTTTCAATAATTTACGTTAGACGATGCTCTAGTTATGAAGCTTATGTATTCTTTCATAATGAGTGATTGTACAAAGTGTGAAAGAATTGATTCTTTAATATGCTTTTTAGTTTAAACATAAAGTCGCCCTTTTAAATCCTTATATTACAATGAATTGTTAATTTACGACGTCAGCTAATGGCAAGTAATTAATCTGTATTAACAAATTTGATGCGTGACTACTGGTCACAACCTTGGAGTTGATGTTATTTGTGATTAAAGTTTACCCACATGTTTGATATTTTCAGTTAACAAATACCCTTGACCCCTCTATGAGTCAACAAAACTATAGTGAATAATTTCCTTGAAGCATTACACCAATAGGCAGCAACGGTGGTGGCATATCCATCCACAAGAATCCTAATGAGACTATGATATGAAATTAACCAACATAATGAATAATCATCAATAACCATGTGAATGAATGTTATGGTGATGTTATTTGTGATTAAAGTTTACCCACATGTTTGATATTTTCGGTTAACAAATACCCTTGACCCCTCTATGAGTCAACAGAACTATAGTGAATAATTTCCTTGAAGCATTACACCAATAGGCAGCAACGGTGGTGGCATATCCATCCACAAGAATCCTAATGAGACTATGATATGAAATGAACCAACATAATGAATAATCATCAATAACCATGTGAATGAATGTTATGGTGGTAATAATTTATCGACGATTAACCAATCTCTCTACAGAATATCAGTTAAAAGTATGTAAGTGAATATATACATTATATTCACTTACATACTTTCAACATAAAAAGACAACTTATTCATGTAAATAAATATTTGTATTTCTTTTGTTTTTCCTTACCTTGCAAATACCATGGGTGGCCAAAACCACAAGCTTGTAAACCACCAATGGAAATTTATGAGGAATCAAGATTATATTTCTCTTCCTTTTCTTATGTGCAGTTTTAAAGATATTTGGAAAAAATCCCTTTTTACGTTCACATGCACATTTTTAACAATAATTCAAAACCTTTTTATATATATCAATGTTTTTTATCCACAACCCTAGTATTTTTTGTTTTGTTTTGTTTATTTATTTATTTATTTTTTTTCTCGCAGAAATTTTACTTTTTACTTCTTATTTTCTCTTAATTACGAGAATAAGAGTGGCCAAAGGTTGAAATGTGTAAGAACTTGGAGGAAGGGGGAAAAACTCCAAAAAATGTATTGGATGGCTAAAATGATTATATGGGCAATGGTTGGAATCAAAAACAAGGTATGATACCAAATGATACAAACAACAAGTATGATACCAAATGATACAAACAACAAGGTTCATTATCACTCACAATATTTAAAATGTCTGGAATATAAAGAAATCCATGTTAATGATATATAAATAATATTCAATTAATTGATAGTAGAAAATATTATGGCGAGAGTACAATTGGGGTCTTGTAAATATACCTAGGTGGGAGTGTCCATTTATAAAGAGTAATGTCCTTTCGAGACATGCCCTTTCATAATTGAATCTACTTATTATTCATTATTCATTATTATTTATACATATTTTTCATCACAAATAAAACAAGAAATTTAATTGAGCATGGTGCGGACAATACTTTTTAGGTCTACCTATGCCATTGCTTCATCTTGTACTATTTCTTTGATAATGGAAAACCATGAATGGTCCGCTATGGATGTGCTTTTCGGACAACAATATTATCCATAGAAGCTCAGGTAGGTTCCTCAACGATGAGTCAATAGAAATATCGATGACATGGGGCATGGGAGATGCCAAAATTGTTGGGGAAAGGCGAAGATAATACAACATTTACTATGGAGATGACAATGTGTGATGGATGAATTCCCTCATTGCAAAAGATTAATGTCAAACAAGATTATCCAAAACTAGATGGAGGACCAACATTGCCCTAGAATGTTCTCTACGTTTGCTCTAGCCATATTTATTCCCACAAACTTACAAAACATCTTAGATGTGAGAGAAATCACTTCCATTGGATCCCTATTAACATCATCTTGAGAGAAGTTGATTACCTCGAGGGTGAGGCTACGGTGTTTAATCGATACCCTTGTCACTAATTTCACTTCAAGGTGTGTGTGAAGAGAGTAGGAAAGCTCCTTAATGAGTTCATGGTGGGGGGGAGATGTGGAGAGTGATAAATTGCCCCACTTTTATACTAAGAGCACCATTGCCAAGTGAGGCTTGCTCATCTACTATTGAATTTGCTTCCAAGTTTAGTGAGTGGAGGATATGAAAATATATAATAAACTTGAATTCCATTGCTATAGGAATAATTTGTTGACAAATTTTGACAAGAGGGAGATTGGAGATGAGTGACCAATAATAAAATGCTTTGGTAATAACCATCATGTTTCTAATCATTGTGATTTTGCTAACTCCATTGTTTTTCAATGACGACGGGTCCATTTAACACTAATTTCACTTTTAGGTGTGTCTGAAGAGTGTAGGAAAGCTCCTTAATGAGTTCATGATGGGGGGAGACGTGAAGAGTAATAACTTGCCCCACTTTTATACTAAGATCACCATTTCCACGTAAGACTTGTTCATCTACTTTTGAATTTGTTTCCATGTTTAGTGAGTGGAGTATATGAAAATATATAATAAACTTGAATTCCGTTGCTATAAGAACAATTTGTTGACAATTTTTTACAAGAGGGAGATTGGAGATGAGTGACCAATAATATAAAGCTTTGGTAATAACCATTAGGTTTCTAATCATTGTGCTTTTTCCATTGTTTTTCAACGATGACGAGTCTCTTTAACACTAATTTCACTTTATGGTGTGTGTGAAGAATGTAGTAAAACTCCTTAATGAGTTCATGGTGGGGGGAGCTGTGGAGAGTGATAACTTGCCCCACTTTTATAATAAGAGCACCATTTCCAAGTGAGACTTGTTCATCTACTTTTGAATTTGCTTCCAAGTTTAGTGAGTGGAGGATATGAAAATGTGAATCCGTTTGTCCAACAAATTTCTTGAGTGTACGTGTTTATTTATGACATGTAACAACACACAATATGGGTCTAACTTACTGATAAATATGCACAATAAAAATGGTTAAATTCATATATATATATATCCTCTAATAAAAATCCATACTTGAGATCTTGGATCAAGTATGAGTTTTGATAGAGAGATATAAAGTATCTTCTATAATGAGTGAATTACCTTGGCTTGATCAACTATATTTGTTGGTTTGCCTATATCTGCAAGTTCCTTAATCCCATTATCTCCCCACCCACAGAAGGAGGGAATGATATAATTCGATAATATACAATAAACTTGAATTCCATTGCTATAGGAATAATTTGTTGACAAATTTTGACAAGGGGGAGATTGGAGATGAGTGACCAATAATAAAAAGCTTTGGTAATAACCATCAGGTTTCTAATTAT
>APFE030815731.1:0-12965 GCA_000404065.3 Pinus taeda
GGGTAGAAAGAGAAAGTGAGTGTGAGAGAGAGAGAGATAAAGATGGCATGTGAGAATGAGAGATTGAGAGAGAAATGGAGTGAGTTAGTAAGAGTGAGAAAGATATCTGTGTGTGTGTGTGTGTGAGAGAGAGAGAGAGAGAGAGAGATAAGGGCCCAAAAAAAGCTTGTTTATAAGGATTTCATAAGTGGATAGGACATTTCAAAGACCAAAAGTCATCTCTAAAAACTCATCATGTACTTCATATGCAATGGAATGAATTTTTCAAAATGTCTAATTCCTCCACTCCTCTTTGGTAAAGATCAAGTTTAATGAAGAACTATGACATGAAAAATTCATCCAATAGGTTGTTAATGACTAGAATCTGAAATTTATCTTTAATCATCATCTTATTATGAGTGTGAAAGTCAAGGAACATGCCCTATTTCCTCAAAACCATGAAACAAAAGGAGGAGTAGGGGCTAGTACTAGGACATATCACTCTTTACTTCAACAATTTATAAATGATATTTCCAATTTTGTTTTTTGTGTAAAAGGATATCTATTATGAAAAACATTTGATGGCTAGGTGGAAAAGGATCCTTCCGAGATCAATTTCTATCTTGAAATTTTAGATAAGTGTTTCCCTTGATTCATTTGATTATGGTTCACTTTCTACTTTAATTTTGTTGGTAAAAATAGTGATGAATAATGTAGGCCTTTTCCTATATGGAATTGGGAATGAGGTACATATGTTAAGTTATCATATGTCTATGGCTATGAGGTATGTTTTCATTACTCAAGAGAATTCTCACATTGAATATTGTCGCATGTTTTCACACACATAATGCATTCCATTTGTGTATGTCTACTAAAAGGATTTACTAGTGGGTACGAGGTTGCATAATTAATTTATTAGCTAAGTGTCATATAATCTCAAGATCATTGTACATGTGACTTTGGTGTTTGTAGAAAATTCTCTTAAGTAGGAGTTGAGCTTAAGGCTCATTTTATTTGAACCATAGTTCTTACCCTAATTGAATCCTTGAACTTATGAGAAAGATGAATTTTTATAAGTATTTATGAAGAATTGGAATACAAGAGATTATAACCTTTATTAATGAATGGTTTTTCCTGATATATTAATATGTGTAGGACGGCCTTCGACTCTTAGCTAATTTTATTGTTAGGAAGATTTTGAGACCCTCCTGGATGTAAATGTAGAGTTGTTTCATCCTAGTATAACCAAAGTCATTTAATCTCAAAATATTGTTTTAGTTTGAAGGCCTTGTAAGTTTATCTCTATAAAAAGGCTTGGTCCTTGAGAATTGATTTGTATTAGGCCTTTGGGAGGCCTTAAGTTATCCTATTTGAATTAGAGTAATGAATCTCACTTATAATGTTAACTAAGGGTAAACCTTATACCTTAATTACATTCGCTCACTACAAATATAGTGTGATGTTTATCTACTGATGGCTCTTATGTTTCCATAGTTACAGGGATAAGACATGGGTCTGGATAGCCTAAATTGTTGAGCTTATATGAGGAGAAAGGCCCACTTCTCATAAATACCAACAAAATTCACCTAAGTGTAAGTACATAGTTTGAGCAAAGATGCATTAATACATAGGCATAAATCCATCTTAACTCTAGATATATCAAGCATAGACATGATCAAATATTTAAAGATGTGAATGTCTTTATGAATGCAAAATTTGAGGAAATATTTACACCTTCATAGATTTGATTCCTCTCGACACTTGGTATAGCTGAAGTTAAGATGGATCTATGCAGCTTCTTAAT
The DNA here is from genome assembly GCA_000404065.3 of Pinus taeda. Taxonomy (NCBI): domain Eukaryota; kingdom Viridiplantae; phylum Streptophyta; class Pinopsida; order Pinales; family Pinaceae; genus Pinus; species Pinus taeda. Next base: position 1,784 of record APFE030815731.1, read on the forward strand.
AATATTATTTATATTTATATGAATTTCGCGCACACACACACACACGTGGCTTTGAAATTATCTTTTTATAATTTTTTTAACTTAATTTTTTAATGTGATATGCATAAAATCGATACACAGACATGTTTAGAGAGAGAGAGAGAGAGAGAGAGAGAGAGGACATGGGTAGGGGTTTCTTCTATTAAATCAATAGGTTTGAAGGCTATAACCTTTTACATCTACTTCAAAAACATCGTCCATTGTGCACATACATGGCCAAAAGAGATTAACACGTTTTTCCCTCTGTATACATACTACTATTATGATCTGACAAAGCTTATACTGCCTCCAAAAAACTCCTAATAAATAAACAAACTTACAAAACATAATCTAAAATTGGAGAGATTATCCTTCATAATTCAACCCAATGGAGATATTGACTTCAAAATTGACAATTCAAGGTTGGGAGGGAAGAGAAGGAAAATCCACAGTGTCCTTCAAAGCTTCCACTCTCAAAAGAACAAAAATTTCACTTTTCAGCTCATGAACCTCTGTATTTAATTCCTTTTCCACCCCGTTAATTCCTCCTTCAAGTAAGGATTTCACTTTGTCCATCTTCAAAATCACGATATCATAAAACACTTGTAGCCTCTCTACCTTCGTCTGCAACAAGTTAATTTTTTGTTGTAAGAGAACTGACTAGGCTTGAGATTTTGTCTTTCCTATCTCCCTATTCTTGGATATCAAGGTCAGAATGTATTCCATTGAAGTTGTAAAATAGTGCAACTACTGATTAAAATCCTCCTTCTCAGCATTAACAAATTTCTCCATTTTTTTTATCGCTCCAATCTAACCTCACTACTAAGATTTTGAATAAGAAAACTTTAATTTCTTCTAAAGCCAGAGTGCACCAACAATCCTTATATACGTGTAGTCTTACCTTGACCAGCTCATTACCTCTTGCCATTGCATTGAAAAATCCATCAACCTAACACATTCTTTGTCCCCAAAGGACAATCATAGAATTAAATCCTCTACAACTGAAATCCTACTTCATTAAAATCAGGATCTTCAAGCATGTTGTCTAAACTTCAATGATGGAAATACTAAATATTTGCCTTCATCTGGGTTTATTAACAAGGAAACAAGCCTTCCACCTATCCCTTATTACTTCCAATAACCTGTGGGTTGTCCACATCTACTCTCGATCCCAACACTTGACCGTGGAGTGGAGTTTCCAAATCCAAAGGGTGAGAGAATGAATGGACGACAAAATTGCTTGAATACTAGTAGGATGACGTCGAAATTCTAACCCAATATTTTCCACTTTAATTCTAATTAGTGCACTCAGAACTCGTATTATCAGATTTGTAAATGGAATTTTCATGGAATAGGTTTAAGAACTATGATGTTCTCATCCTTAGCCACCATTCCTTGATCTAGAGATACAAATTTATTAGTAAGTGAATCTACCATTGCGTCGAGGTTCCTCTTGAGATGGAGGAAATTAATGACCTCAAACTTCAGAATTTGCAAACCTGTTCTATGCAAAATAGGAAGGAAACTTTGCGCCTGGTTATCTTTGACCTTACACACTTGTTGAATGACTATCATGGAGTCACCGAAAACTATTAGGTATCGGATGTTCTTTAAAATTTCCAATTCAAGCCCTTGACATAATGCGAATAATTCGTCTTGATTGTTAGAAGTACACCCCATTTGTAGGTTTTAACCCAGTACAGAAATTACCTACATACGAATTCTAAAAATAGAAAATAAACAATGGTGAGAGCATAAAAAATAAAACAAATATACACAGAAATTACCCCTGGATCCGAAAACTGGGACTATCAAATTGGTTTTTCAGATTGGTTTTTTCATTATATTCCTTTCAATGTTACAATACATATATATACAATACATGTTGAAGCATCCATAAACCCCAATCCATTAACCTTGGATTAGAACATAACCATAGTTCCCTTCATCGGATCTTCAAATTACCATGGACCAAAAACCATCACGCACAAAACCATAGGTAGGTCTGCCCACCTAATATAGGGTCCAAAAAAAAATCCCCGGCGCGCTGCCCCGAATCCCATAGAGGGGGGCTAATGCCCCCCCGCTGTGTAATGAAGGAAAGAATATAACACAACCCAAAATTCTCCCACTTGTTGTTTTCTTTCCATGGGAGAGCTTAGTCATTTATCCAGCCCTGTAATGTCCATTGTTTCTCTACCTCAAGAGAACTTCTCAGAGCTCATAGATTTTGTCAATGCATCTACAGTATTCTTCAAATTGTCCACCTTTACCAACAAAACCTTTTTGTCTTCTACCATATCCCTCACAAAGTGATATTGAACATCAATGTGCTTTGTCTTTGAATGATAAGCAGGGTTCTTTGCCAAGAAAATTTCACTTTGGTTGTCACAAACTATCCTTATAGCTCGTTATACTAACCCCATACTTGAACACAATCTCTGCAACCAAACTGCTTCCTTGCTTGCATGAGTGGCTGCCATGTATTCTGTCTCTGTAGTTGACAGTGCCACTACAGATTGTTTCTCACTCATCCAACTAACTGCACCTCCAAATAGGTTAAACACATACCCACTTGTATTTCTTCTCTATTCCAGATCTCCAACCCAGTCTGCATCAACAAAGCCATGGATGTCCAAAACTATGTCCAATCCTAGTCTTCCTTGGTAGCACAAACCATAATCACTAGTGCCACGCAAATACCTGAAACCCCACTTCACCGTTGTCCAATGCTCCTTCCCTGGTTTTGACATAAACCTGCACAATACTCCCACTGCATATGCAATTTCTGTTCTAGTACATGTTGAAAATAGCAACAAGAATGCTAAAAATAGAAGTGCTAAAAATAGAACACCTATAAATAGCATTACGGGATACATTCCAATTTTAGTTAGTCCCTAAACTAAAATTGAGCATTAAAATTCGAATTTGATCTTAGCAGTTGTTTGTAAAATAATTAACTAATTCACCTTGAGTTAATTATTTGTAGAAAATCAAACATGAAGTCTATGTGAAGACATGCAACAGTTTCTCCTTTGATTGAGGAATTTATCCCTTGATTAAGGATATCAGAATGAGTTGTACTTTGAGTTGTAATTAGTTAGCTCAGTTAACTGAGTTAAGTCCAGTTAGATTAGTTCCAACATTTTTTGGAACTGATTGTGAGTTCAGTTAGTTAATGCATGCATGCATGTAACTACTACACTTCAAATAACTGAATATTCTCTCATAAATAACTCATGCATGTCAGTTCAGTCAGAGACCCAGTTGAGATCAGATGATGGGACAGTGTACTATCAGTTGCAGGAATATTCCATTGAGGATATCTCTTGCATGCAGAAGGAATTCATTCCTTGAGGATTGCACAATTATTTCTGAGTTTTGATGTGTGTGTGATGTGGGAATTCACACAGGTGGCATCATTAGACCCCAGGAGAAACTGCGCAAGGAAATACGAGGCTTGGAGGATTGGAGGAAGGGATATGTTATGTCTATTTAGTCTATGAGCTATATTGATGGATTGTATTGAGATCTGGATAGCTTGTGAGCTAAATCTTTGTGTAATTCAGACATATTTCCACTTGTATGATAATACAGAGATCGGGGTTTCTAGCTGAGGCTTTCTCTAAAGTATTCTTCTGTGTTCATGTGTGATTGATTCTCATTCTCTGTTATATGTGTTCTATTTAATCTTGCTCAAAATTGATTAAGCTTCCACAAGTTTGTTTGTAGAAGTAGATCAAGTATTTTTCTAGTATATTGCATTATCAAGTGATCGACAGTGGGAAATTCTACATGGTATCAGAGCCAAGGTGATCAAAGCGAAGAATAGTATATAAAATAAGGGAGAAGTTCAAGGTTTAAAGTTCTTGATTATAGAATTCGAATTCTTATCACATCTCAAATTTCACCAATGGCGTTCAACGGTTTAAGACTTGAGTATGCCCTTGATGGAAACTCGAATTATATAGCCTGGAAGGATTGCATGGAAGTAGTATTAGAGGAAAATGGTCTGAAGGACTTCATTGATCAAGAAGTCCCCAAGCCAGCAGAAGCTAATTCCAAAGAATTGGTAGAATGGAAGAAATGTGTGGCTAGAGCAAGGAGAATCCTCCTGGAGGGAGTTTGAGACCACATTGTCTCAAGCCTCCATGGGAAGGAGACACTGTTTTCAATGTGGAAAACATTGCAGGATCTATATCAGAACAGTAGCGATCAAAGGAAGCTAGCACTTAAAGACAAACTTTAGAAAATCAAGTGTGAAAAGGGAAACACGGTCTCTACATATCTGAACAAGCTCACCACCTGCAGGGATGAGCTTGGAAGTGTAGGGATCACAACATCCGATGATGACATGGTGAGTCTTGCTCTTCTTAATCTTCCTGAGAGCCGACATAGCTACCAAGACTCAGTAAATGGAAGAGAGAAATTGCCAGATTAGGAACAACTTTGGTCTTATCTAATGCAAGAGGAGATAAGAAGAAGCACCAGAGATGGATCTTCATCAAAGCAAGATGATGAAGAAAATCTAGCCTTAGTAAGTAAGGTGAGGAAAGGGAAAGGGAAGGCATCCCATCCCAAATCCAGTAAATCGAAAGTGCGATGCTTTCATTGTCATGAGGTGGGCCATTATGCTACAAATTATCCACAAAAGAAATCCAAGAAGGGATCCTCAAAGGGATCAGATGGTGAGGCACTGGCCTCATAGTTTGAATTATATTTCTCTCTCATCGCATGCATGGATTCATTAATGGTGGGATGTGTTTGGTACCTGGATAGTGGAGCTTCATTCCACATGACTGCGACAAGAATATTTTCAGTACCTTGGAGGAGAAGGACCTCTAGATGTGGATAGAGATGGGCGATGATGGAAAGTACTGTGTTTCAGGTGAAGGTACAGTTGTGTTTCAGAGGGAGCATGGAGATCCTCTCACCCTAACTGATCTAAAGTATGTACCGAGTATGAAAAAGAATCTTGTGTCTATCGCTATGCTAGAAGACAAAGGCTATGATGTAGTCTTTAGTAAAGGAAAGGTACTCTTGAGGCATATCGGCATAGGACAGACCAATAGGATTGGTATTCGAGTAAAGAATCTCTACAAGTTGGAGGTAGACGACTATGCTGCATTGAATTCCAAAGATGAGTCGATGCAAATCCAAGATGTTGGCGAGCTATGGCATAGAAGATTGGGCCACTTGCACCATGGGGCCTTGAAGAACATGCAGCAGATTTTTGTCAGACTTCCCAAGTGAAAAATGGAGCAGACGGATACATGCAAAGGTTGTACCTTGGATAAGTATGCGAAACCTTCCCTTCAGGATCAAGTAGAGCTGGAGCAATCCTGGAGCAAGTTCACACAGATGTGTGTGGACCATTCTCTATAGCCTCCATCACTAAACAAAGGTACTATGTTATTTTTATTGATGATTTTTCCTGTAGATGTTGGATCTACTTTATGTAGAATAAGGATCATACCTTCTCAAAGTTTTGTGAGTTTAAAGCCTTGGTAGAGAAAGAATATGGAAAGACAATAAGGGCCTTACGTAGCGACAATGGTGGAGAGTATGTCTCCCAATAGTTTAAGGACTTCTTGCAGCAGAAGGAATTAAACAGGGGTTGATGGCACCCCATAACCCACAATAGAATGGGGTGGCCGAAAGGAAGAACATATCGATTGTGGGAGTAGCTCGAGCGATGTTGCATGACCAAAGCCTACCACTTCATTTGTGAGCTGAGGCATGCAATATAGCAGTATACTTGCAAAACAGAATCCCACACCATATACTAGGGATGAAGACACCAATGGAAGCCTTTTCCGGGAAGCGACCAGATGTGAGTCACTTCAGGATCTTTGGATCATCAATTTATTGACATGTGACCAAAGATGCCTAGAAGAAGCTAGATCCAACAACTGAGTTGGGGATACTTGTGGGCTACACTGATACACCCCACAACTATCGAGTATTTCTGCCTACGAGTCAGAGGATAGTGGTGTGCAGAGATCTGAAGTTCGACGAGTGGAAATCCATGCAAGTGTCCCTTGAGAGGGAGCTCAAGTTGCATGTAGAGGAGGAACTTTTGGTTCCAAAGGAGGAGGAGCCTTAGACTGATGCGAAGTAGCTGCATGAAGAGGATCTGTGAGTGGAGACATCCACTCATGCTAAGTCTTCCAGAGATGGGTGGAAACGCTCAAGGGAAGCTGACAGGTTGATGATGGATGCACAAGAGAATGTGGGATAGGCATCTTCTCAGTGCATACAAAGGAGGTCACTTGAGCGATACACTAGTTACATGGCCCTGGTTGGGGAGTGTGTAGAGACCAAACCTTCTTATTTTGAGGAAGTAGTGCAGCAACTAATCTGGGTTGATGCAATGGTGGAGGAGTATGACTCCATCGTTTGGAACTGTGTTTGGGATGTTTTCCCAAGGCCAGAGGACAAGTCAGTGGTGAGTTCTTGATGGCTTTACAAGGTAAAGCAGGTAGCTGATGGTAGTGTTGAGAAACATAAGGCAGGATTTGTTGCCCGTGGTTTCTCACAGGTCGAGGGGATCGACTACGATGAGACTTTTGCTTCTGTAGCAAGGTACTCATCTATCAGATCAATGTTGGCACTATCAGCTCAGATGGGTTGGAAGATCCATCAGATAGATGTGAAGACTATGTTCCTCAATGGGAAGATCGAGGAAGAGGTGTACATTGAGCAGCTGAATGGTTTTTATACCTTCGATCATGAGTCGCATGCATATCAACTCAAGAGGGCTTTGTACAAGCTGAAGCAAGCACCTCATGCTTGGTACACCAGGATCGACAGCTATTTCACCGAGTTGGGCTTCACCAAGCGTGAAGCAAATGCGAACTTCTACCACATCATGGTAGAAGGTAAGCCATTGATCATTGTTCTTTATGTGGATGATTTTATTTTGATAGGTGATGATTATTTGATCAAGTCTTGCAAGGAGGACCTTGCAAGAAGTTTGATATGAAAGACATGGGTCTTATGCACTACTTTCTAGGCATGGAAGTGTGGTAGAAGGATGGGGAAGTCTTTGTGTCTCAAGGCAAGTATACTAATGAGATACTCAAGCGATTCCACATGGAGAAGTGCAAGCCCATGCAGACTCCTCTAGTTGGTAATTGGAGGAAGAAGGATGCTACTTCAGGTGAGGTAGTAGCTGCTACTATTTATCAGCAGCTTGTGGGTTCATTGATGTATCTAGTGAACACACAACCAAATTTGTGCTTTGCGGTGAACCAGCTGAGTCAAGCTATGGTTCAACCTACCAAGCTATTTTGGAAGGCAGCGAAGCATGTGCTGAGATACCTCAGAGGAAAATCTCAGTATGGGTTGTGGTACAGATGGACAGAGGGAGTGAAGCTTCAGGGCTTCATAGATGCAGATTGGGCAGGGAGTCAATCAGACTGGAAAATCACTTTTGGAGTAATCTTCAACCTTGGTTCAGCTGCAATTTCCTGGTACAGTAGGAAACAAAGGTTAGTTTCACTTAGCTCAGCAGAGGTTGAATACATGACTGCCAGTCAGGCAGCATGTGAGGCCATTTGGATGTGGAAGATTCTAGTGGGATTGTTTGGTCAAAGGATGGATCCAACAGTGATCTATTGTGATAATCAAAGTTGTATCAAACTCTCTGAGAATCCAGTATTTCATGACAGGTCCAAGCACATTGATATCCAGTACCATCATCTTTGAGACTGTGTGGTGAAGAGGATCATTTTGTTCATGTATGTTTCAACCGAGGAACACGATGCAAATATTTTGACTAAGGCATTGTCAAAATGCAAGTTCAAGTTCCACAGAGACAGGATTAGGGTGACTAATAATCCCTTTCTTGTTGAGAGGGAGTGTTGAAAATAGCAACAAGAAATGATAAAAATAGAAGTGCTAAAAATAGCATTGTTATATTTCGGGATACATTCCAATTTTAGTTAGTCCCTAAACTAAAATTGAGAATTAAAATTTGAATTTGATCTTAGCAGTTGTTTGTAAAATAATTAATAAATTCATCTTGAGTTAATTAGTTGTAGAAAGTCAAACATGAAGTCTATGTGAAGACATGCAATAGTTTCTCCTTTGATTGAGAAAGTTATCCCTTGATTAAGGAGATTAGAATGAGTTGTACTTTGAGTTGTAATTAGTTAGATCAGTTAACTGAGTTAAGTCCAGTTAGATTAGTTCCAACAGTTTGTGGAACTGATTCTAAGTTCAGTTAGTTAATGCATGCATGTGTGTAACTACTACACTTTAGATAACTTAATATTCTCTCATAAATAACTCATGCATGTCAGTTCAGTCAGAGACCTAGCTGAGATCAAATAATGGGACAGTGTACTATCAGTTGTAGGAATATTCCATTAAGGATATCTCTTGCATGCAGAAGGAACTCATTCCTTGAGGATTGCATAGTTATTTATAGGTTTTGATGAGTGTGTGATGTGGGAATTCACACAGATGGTAGCATTGGACCTCGGGAGAAAATGTGCAAGGAAATAGGAGGCTTGGAGGATTGGAGGAAGGCATATGTTGTGTCTCTTTAGTCTATGAGATGTATTGAGGGATTGTACTGAGAGCTGGATAGCTTGTGAGCTAAAGCTTTGTGTAATCCAGGACATATTTCCACTTGTATGATAATACATAGATCGGGGTTTTTAGTTGAGGCTTTCCCCAGAGTATTCTTCTGTGTTCATGTGTGATCGATTTCTCATTCTCTGTTATATGTGTTCTATTTTATCTTGATCAAAATCGATTAAGCTTCCACAAGTTTGTTTGTAGAAGTATATCAAGTATTTTTCTTTAGTATATTGCATTATTAGGTGATCTACAGTGGAAAATTCTACAGTACAGACCATCGCATACATCAGGATACCGACTGCACTTCCATATGGAACACAGGACATGTCCTCTTCCTTTTCTTGTGTCTTGGGACATTGTTTAGCAGACAAATTTACACCTACAAGAATAGGAAACTTCATCGGTTTACTATCCTGCATATTAAACCTCTACAGTATTGTCTCGACATACTTCCTTGGGTTTAACGAGAGCTTCCTCTTTACCCTATCTCTTTTAATCTCCATGCCCAAAATATAGTTTGTAGCACCAAGATCTTTCATGTCGAATTTGGAGGACAATTGGGTCTTCAAATCCTGGATAATTTCTTTGTCATTTCCAACTAGCAACATTTCATCCACATATAAGACCAAATAAATAACATGGTCACCAATTAATGTAAAATACACACAGTGATCTACCTTGTTTCTAGTGAAGCCAAGTCCCCGTATAAATGTATCAAATTTTTGATACCACGTCCTTGGTAACTGTTTTAACCCATACAGAGACTTTTTTAACTTGCATACCAGTTCTTTCTTACCCCTCACCGCAAAGCCTTTAGGTTTCTTCATGTAGATCTATTCTTCCATATCCCCGTGAAGAAATGGTGTGTTCACATCCATTTGTTCTACCTCAAAATCAAAAGTAGCAGAAACAAATAAAAGTAGTCTAATAGAAGCTACCTTGTCAACAGGAGAAAAGATATCACCAAAATCAATTCCCAACACCTAGGAATAACCTTTTTCTACCAACCAAGCTTTGTGTTTCTCCACCTTTCCTTCTGCGTTCATCTTCTTCTTGAACACCCATTTCTTACCAATGGGTTTCCTTTCATTCAGTAACTCCACCAAATCCCACGCCTCATTTTTGTGCAAAGATGCCATTTCATCAACCATGGCCTCTTTCCAGAGTTTTCTATCCTGTGAATCTATTACTTCCTTCATAGTTCTGGGATCATTGTCAAAAATAGATAAAACAAAATTTGAACAGAAAGCAGATGGACTATACCTTTCTAGCTACCTTCTTTCTTGATTTGATCTTCTCACAACCGGATTTTGTGGCTCTTCATCTTCTGATTCATCTTCTGTTATAGAGTCTGATTCTTCCTCCTTTAGCTCAAACTCTATCTTCTCGGTTTCCTTTGATGGGACTTCATGTTTAATAACATATTTCACCTCTCTAAACACCACATCTCAGTTGTACACAAACTTCCTTGTTACTAGGTTCCAAATCTTATAGTCTTTTAAACCATCCTTATACACAATAAAGATGCACTTTTCATATTTACTATCCAACTTTGCTCTTTTCTCTTTTGGAACATGTACATATGCATCACATCCAAATACCCTCATATGTGAAAGAGAGGGTTTCTTACCAATGCATAACTCTTGTGGAGTCTTATCCTCCAACACTGATGAAGGTGATCTGTTGACCAGGTAACATGCAGTCTCCACTGCCTCTACCCAGAATTCATGTCCTAACCTAGCACCACTGAGAATGCTTCTTGCCCTTTCCATCAACGTCTTTTTCATTCTTTATGCAACTCCATTTTTCTCAAGTGTGTATGGAGTAGTCTTTTGTCGTACTATACCACACTTCTTACAGAATTCTTCAAATTCCTTCTTGCAAAACTCTCCACCATTATCTGTCCTCGGCACCTTTATCTTCCTCTCTGTCTGGTTTTCCACCAAAGCCTTAAATTCTTTAAACCTGTCAAAGACTTCATATTTCTTCTTGAGGAAATATATCCATGTATTCCTAGAGAAGTCATCTATAAATGATACATTGTACACAGACTTACCCAGTGATGGAACCTTCACAGGTCCAAACACATCACTATGCACAAGCTCTAATATATGTTTCGTCCTCTTACCACCAGAGGGGAAACTCACCCAGTTTTTCTTTTCATATACACAATTTTCATAGAAATCAAAATCTAGAGAGCTATTAGTCATACCTTATACCATACCTTTACCATGAAGTATTTGAAGGCCCTTCTCTCCAATATGTCCAAGCCTTTGATGCCATAGCATGGCCTTTTCTCCAGAGACCACTAGATTTTCTGCTCCACTTTCTTGAACCATAGAACTATTGCACCCATCAATAATAGTGTTACCTTGCAGCTTGCACAGAGTTCCAATCCGAACTCCCCGCATCAATACTAGTGCTCCCCGAACCATCTTGCAGGTATCTTTCTCAAACATTGTTTTTACACTTGCATCATCCAGCTTGCTTACAAAAATCAGATTTCTGGCTAATGCATGAATATGTAGAACACCCGGAAGTGTTTTAATCCTTCCACCTTGAAACTTCAACTTGA